>CAEGAG010168061.1:0-22624 GCA_903067065.1 Brachyrhaphis terrabensis | reverse complement strand
TTTTTGTTTTGCCTTAATTACTGCTCCAAATACATTGAGGTTTTTGAGTCCTAATACTCCAGTTAACGATTAATCGATTAATCGAGGATCATTAGGATGAACTGAACGAAGCCTTGGTGTAAACTGGGTGTGTGCGCTGCAGGACTAACACATGTCCAGCCGATCCAGCTCTGAACCACTACCCCTCTTCCTCCACATCTGGATGGAGGATTATCTCACATAATCTGCATACGTCTTGGCCCTTTTTTTCAATCACATGTACGGAATCTATAGTAAAGATGGGGGGGGGGGGGACCAGCAGCATTCTCCAATCTCGATGATTGGAGAATGCTGTTCCGATTAGACATCTGCGGTGCAGGAAACCTCGTCTTCATCCGTTTATTTACTACAGAAATCAACTCGCTTTTATCGCGTACGTGGATCGGCGTTCTACATTGGTTAATGCCCCGCTGCTCCTGAGGTAAAATCTGACCTGCATTTGCCCTCCTGAAGCATCTTTGACATACAAAAACGTGGCTGCAGCTAAAGACTGCTTCAACAATTGTAACTAACTGAAGTCCTCCAATTTGCTCAGAGGCAGCAATCCAAACGGCAACTCTAAAGGTTAAAAATCCCTCCTGCAATGCTCCTTGTTTTACTCCCACCAGCTTAAATACAGACATCAAACCTGTGATACGATCAACAGAAACAGAAAACAAGTAAAATGTTCATCACAAAGATGAGTTTATTAACTCCAAGCTATGCAAGATTAGATGAAGCCTCTGGAGATCAGGAAGGCTTGTGCAAAAGTTCATGGCGATCCACCAAGTACTCAGAAGGAAAGGTGGAGAACATTCCCGGACTCCCACTGTGATCATGGATCATAAAAAACATAAGGCTGGAATAATTTATTCCGACTGGAAGAGAAGTGTGGTGCAGCAAATATGTCAAGGAGTGCGAGGGAATAGAGGAGAGATTTCCCAGTTCAAACTGTGTTTAACAACCAAACGCCTCAAATGTCATGTTGTGAAGTGACACACAGGCTAGATAGAAAACAGGATCAGATCTCCCTGAGGCTGTTAGAGGAAACAAAATGTTTCCCAAATGTATTGAAACCCAACAACGGCAAGCATTTGAATTCAGACTCACTGAGTAACGACTTCACAGGACAGTCTTTTGCTACTTTGATGTTTACTTCATAATGGGGATTGGAAACTTTAGGTTTTCACACAACAAATGTGGAACGATCATAAACTGCACTCAGCTGGACTCCATTTACAAATGAGGTGAAAGGCATTAGATTTTATTTAGGGGTATTAGAATAACTCAAACGCAAGCCAAGCTTTTCAGATTTTTATCTAAAAATGTTTTAAAAATCTTTCTGTTTCCCAACAATGTATTTGTGTTGGTCTAGCAGATCGTAACATTTCATTGTAATTAATCATAATGAATTGTTTTTTTAAATAACCATCAACTACATTAGAAATCAATAAATTGTTAACTGGTGCAGACAGACTTTAAAAAAAAAAAAAGTCCATTAACTGAAAGACAAACACAATCAAAGCAGTGGTTAAGCCAAAACTGTACAAAAATGTATATATGCTTCACATTTAAGACACAATAACAACAATAATCATAATAAAAAATATTGTTCTAGCTTTATCTGGTTGAAACACGATTAAAAAAAAAGGTTAATCTAAAAAAGTCAGATTAGCCAAGCAGAAAGAACAGAGCATCTCATATGTTAGTTTTGTTTTTGTCACTGCAGATGGATCTTTTGCTGAAAATGATCAAGCAAAGAGAATGCTATATTACTGTATTTTAGTCAATAAAATACTTATTTTCCTATTTAAAAAAGGATAGAATTTATTTATTTATTTGCATCTTTTAATGTTATTTTAAAAATTAATTTAAAAAGAACTTAAAATCTGCAGAATGTGCCAATTTTTCTTATCAGATTAATCGATTAATCATCAAAATGAACAGTAGATTAATCAAAAACTAAACTAATTGTTAGTTGCATCCCTAATAATCAAAGTACAACGCATTGAAGTTTGTAGTTGCAACACAGCAAAATGTGTTAATAGAAATGAGGTAGATAAAGTATTTATCACCGATAACTACATGATAAAGAAGGTCAGCATTTAAATTGCGTCTTAAACAGTAGAAAAATACAGAGAGCTCTAACTGTGTCGTTATTAACTCTACTCTTTACAGCAGACGCTCCTCAAAGCCCCACGCTAGAATGATGATGGATCAAAAAAAAAAAAAAAAAAGCTCCGGGTTGTATTTTTTCTGTCTAATGTGTGCGAGTGACTGAGTTCCTGCCAGGTCTGACCGGCAGCGCCTGAGAAGAGAGGCAGCGATGCCTCAGGTGACCTGGAAACAACCTGTGCGAACATACAGAGATCAGCTGGCGCTGGACGACTTCCAGGCAAACGCTATGGATGAAAATCTCACAAGGCCTTGGATTAAAAGGCAGCGACTCCACAACCGTAACTGTTCACATTACCCAACACACAATGCGGCTGCTTTTCGCTTCGCTCCGCTTTCAGTCATTGCAGCAATATGACACACGTTTGTATATTTCTAAAGACAAAAGCAAACTTAAAGGAAACAGAAATGGTAGTTGCTCAGATTTGGTCTGAGATTCATTTGGTTAGACACGGCTGCAGGTAATCGCTACTGGTTGCAAATTCATCTAAAAACGTAATAAGACTTTGTAAAAATGTTTAAACGACAAAACTGTGAAGTATGCACTAAGTGTAGTAGCTCAGTTGTCCTTTGTCAGAATATGGAATTATGGGTACTGTAGTTGTAAAACGTATTGGAAAGTTGGATGCAGCTAAAAATAGGCGGCATTAGAAGACAAAAGAACACTCCAAGAAAATGTTTGCAAAGGTTATTAAAAAAAAAAAAAAATCTCGGGGGATGGATACAAAAAAAATCTTAAGGCATTGAACATCCCCTGAATGTCAGTTAAATTCATCAGAGATTTATTTTTTTCTTTATACCCTGTACTCTTATTTTATGCTTCTGACATTTTGCATTAAATTAAATCAGTTTTCAATCAATTGCTGTTAGTCAAAGTGCTGCCAAAGTGTTTGGATGCATAAAGGCAGAAAAATCAAACAATAGCTATAGGTTAATATTGTTAATTTATTGAATCAAACTTACCAATCCAGCTCTCTTATCAATTTGGGATTCAGACATAGTGAAGTTGGGAGTAAATCACAAAGTTAGGAGACAGCCTACTGTATCCTCACATCAGGTCTTCACTACAAGCTAAAAGAACCACTTCTTCTACCACCTAATGCTTAAAAGGTTGTTATCTCTTTATGCAGCTTTCTTTCAATAAAGGCTGAAAAATACCAAAATGGTGGGAAAACCAGACTTGTTAGGTCAACAATATGTCCACAATCTAAAGCACAAGTAGCGCACATAAAAAATAGGACATGATTTTGCGTCATGGCTCCCAGAAGTGTCACAGTTGAGTTTATTCAGAGATCCTGATCATCAATAACGTACGATTACATGATTCTTGAATTCCTAAAGCTTCTTGTTTAGCAGCCGATGCAAATAATTCAAGGACCTGCTTAATGCAGGTGCAAAACCGTCCAGAAAGCTTTTTCAAACAGGTCTATTGTCTGACCAGAAATCCAACTGATGTATATTATTTATTCAGACAGCCTAGACATGTAGTTTTATGACATTTCTTGCATCAGTGTGTCTTTACAATAGGTGAGGAATGTAAGGTTTGCCCCAAAAAGGGATAAATTCCTGATTTTGGAACAGTCATTATGAGGAACAGTCACCACTTTGTCGAATGGCTAAATGTTAAGACTTACAGTGAAAATGTCATGCAAATGCATCTGATAATTTCTGAGTCAGCAGCGGACTGACTCAACAAGTTTGGCGCTGACACAACTGAAGACAAAGTAACGCCAAGAGTGACATCTATCCGTGCTTTGGTTACCATGTTGATAACTGTATTTTACAGATAAGATCATAACAACATGCAAACGACCAACACCACTTAGTGCTACACAGGAAGAGAATTACGTGAGATCCGCTTTCATTCTCTCAGGTCAAAAATAATTAGCCAAAAATGAAACAAAAGCTGGTTAAGTGGTGTCCATTAAGGCTTTTAGAAACTCACCAGTGTAAAAGGCTCTCTGGTGCATTCACACCAACTCTGTTAGTCCGCTTTAGTCGAGCTCTAGTCCATTTGCCTGGAAAGTCTGTTTCATTTGAGGAGGTGTGAATCCGCAATTGAAATCCAGTCCACCTGAAAGTCTAGGTCTCTGTAAGGTTTATAAATCTGGAGCGATTTGAATGCGTATGTGAACGCCAAACGGACCGGAGACTACTCCAAAAGCACGAAGTGGACTATACCGCAGGGAATTCTGGGTAAAAACAACCCAAGCAAACCTGTGTGTCTAGCACTGGCAGGACAAATGTCTTGTGGTGTTTTACCAGCAACAAAAGTGAAATCCTTAAACTGCTAAAATCTGATGCCACTCAATTTTTATTTGCACTCATATTTTCTTCAGAGGTTTTCTTATCGTTTCATTCAGGGGTTCAGTGTGAATGTGGTGCAACGTCACCGCATTCACACTGTACATTCGTTAGACTCAGTGCAGTGTGAAAGAGAACAGCAGCAACTGAAAATGGAACAAATGTTCTAATTTGGGTTCCCAATCGAACTGAGTCTACCGGACCATCAGGTGTGAAAACACCCAAAAATGCCAGTTTATCACAAGGATATCTGTCTTTCAGGCTTCTAGGAAAAGGAAAAGTGATAAAGTCTTAGCTGGAAGATGAGTGTCCCAGAACTCCTCTGGGATCCAGCTATTGTTTCCGTCACTGGGAATCTCTCATCTCGTCTCAGTGTGCTAATTAAGTTAGCAGAACGGAGCCCTGGCAGACGTTACTTAGAAGACAGACTGTTAATCAGAAAGATGTGATAATGGGAGGGGGTGTACACTGGATTTGCACTGACAAGAACAGGCTGCAGGCACTGTAGTATGTCAACAGATTATGTCTAATATCACTTGTTAGCAATAACTGACACCTGAAAACTGTGGTTTCATGTGAGCTTCTGGTCAACTTTAACACAATGCAGTAGAATTGCTTCACATTTATCTGGGGAGTCCCAACTTTTCTCCTTTTTTCCCTCCCAAGGGCACCATATGTGGGTGTGGTGGCTGTTCAGCCGCAGAGTATCAGAGTACCACTGGTGTGCCGTTATAGCCTGGATGGAAATCAGCTCCAGTTTTGTGTGCATCTCTATGAGTGAGTGAATGTGGTCAACGTTAGCCCATAATCCCTTTTTACAATGAAGAGTATTGGGGTATTCAAGTCTCAATGACGAGTGCTTTGACAGGAATCTGACTGCAAAGCTCATCAGCTCAGCAGTTCTCCAAATACAGCTGGCAGAAACATTCCCAATGACTGAGGTTCCACAAAGAGGCTGGCTTTCCACAGGAAAGGACAAAAATATGAACGAAATGAGCAAAATTCTTACCTTAGACAATTTCCCACTAGGAGTGGGCATATATCGTCTATCGTTTATCGCAATAAATTTCTTAACTGTCCGAATAGTCGGGATTGTTGGTTTTTACCATTCTCACTGTTCTTTTTAGTGAAAATGTAAATAAATATCAATGAATTTTAAATATGATCAACTACAGTGATTGTGTTCAGTTTAGTGACACAAATCACACTTCTTTCTGACTGCTGTCCTAAAGAAGTGTATTACAACAGTGTTTTTTAAGAGCACCTTTTAAATAAAAAAAAGCTTAACTATTTCTGTTAATAATCACTACATTCATCAATATTACTGCATCTGTCATGTTTTTCTAATATTGTACAGCCGTATTTTAAACGCTTTCTTAAAAGGTTGACTTCAAGCAAGAGGAGGCTCATAACTACAATCATGTTAAGAGCAATGCATGCTCTAAACACTAAAAAAAAATCTGAAATGTCTCCCCATCGTCAACAAAACTGTTTCTTTAAAAGAGATGGAAAATAGAACGTGTTATTTAAAAACCTCCCCTGTAATGTGGTGTGTTTTTTTGTATAATGACCCCAAGAAGAATAGCTAAAGCAGCATGCTGCTGATGCTAATGGGGATCTTGATAAACATAACTGTCAGATCTTTAATGCTTTTTACTTTTAGAAACTCTAAGAACGAGCAGTAAGATTTAATTTGTCAGAAACTAAAAATGCATTAGGTTACATCACAAGTACTGAAGTTGAGTAGTGTCCAAAAGAAAACTGCAATTTTAAAATCTGGACCTAATGCATTCTGCATTATCATTTTTTTTAATAAAACAACTAAAAAGTATAGAAAAATGCAACAAATCTACAGCTTTACAACATTTCTTCATTGGGAGATAAAAAAAAGAGAAAACAATCTGACTTCTACAAGATAAAACCTTCAGAGTAAACGGCCGCAGCTTGGGCTCGCCGCGCACAGCAATAATAACCCTGCACTGCTAACTTCGCTGATGCCACGTTGTCAAGGCAACGGCCCACGTGATGCAAGGCCGGCCGTGAGCCGCGCACATCCTCCAACTTCCATCACTGGCTCTCCTTCCCACGTGCGCTTTGGCCCAATCCGATCCCGGTGTCCCTGTCAGTTAACCCACTCGCCTCGCAGAGGGAGACAGCAGGCGCCTGGCAAGGCAAAGCCTCCAGTCAGACTCCCATATGCTGCTCCACAGCAGCAGCTCCTTACACAAGTACATACACAGCGAAGCACTACGGAGAATTCATAATAATAATAATAATAAAAAAAGTTACATTTTCAAAGGCGCTGCTTTTACTTTGCACGATTCGTTATTCCAGCAAACTCCTCGGGGACCTTAAAGGAATAGAAGAGCTTCACAAAGTAAAATCTTAACAAAAGCCTCAAAACTGAAATCATTTATTGTGTTAGAACTTGGAAGCATAATTTTGTTTCTCCCTTTTCAATTTACCTATAAGGTGCCAAAGTTTTGTGTTTTAAAGGATAACTCAGATTTTTTAAAGCAGCCTTTTTATGGGAGGATTAATGTATTCTTTTTTTAGTTTTGTTAAGGTGCAGTATTATGTAAATTTGACTTTTTTTTAGCTTTACATCAAGTTATAATTTTATTGCCTCATCAAAAACCATACGTGGAGTTTTGGCTTGATTCTTTCATGCTTGTTTGAAAAATCCTTTAATCTCCCATGGCAACCATTCAGCTGTGCAAAACACCTGGCAGGACCTAGCTCCGCCTTCAAGGACTAAGCTTCTACTCAGAGCTGCAGCTTCCAAGCTTCTACTTCCCCCACTGAGCTCCTTCAAACTAGCAAGCAGCAATTAGCAAAAACCTGGTGGAACTCATTCTATGAGCTACTTCTCAGTGAAACACTGGTAAAAACTTTGTTAAATTGTTGTGATGACTTCCTGCGGGTGGAGTATCAGAAAGTGCAGTTTTTAAAGAGGCAGAGGTCAATTTTCAAGGCATTAAATTACAAAGTCTAATTTCTTTTAACTCATGTTTGATATATGCAGCCTTTTTTGGCAACTAAAGTTAACATAGTTACTTTATTGTGCTATAAAATTAATACTAACTCGTGAACAAATAAAATAGATGGCAAAATTCTACTATTTCAACAACAAGTTATATAGCATCAACTTGATCAAATTTTATACGAACTGTGGAAACATTAAATGTAATTATATTTTAGACAACTTCTTCTGGATCAAAAACATTTACTTTTCTAACAGAATTGGTTGGGTTTAAAACTAGGGATGTCCCAATATGGAAAATTTGGGACCATGTCGATATCCGATATCAGTATTGGATATTGTTATTATGGTCGATGACCGATATTTACAGATACTAAATATATTTCTTGAGCATTTTGACACCTTTGGAAAAAAAACAAAAACAAAAAAACTGCCAGAAACAAGATAGCAACAAGATGAGAACATATAATATCTGAATAGTTTTATTTATCGGACTGATGCCGGTATGCTAAAAAATTACTAATATCGACCAATACTGATGTTAGCACCGGTATATCATGCATCCCTATTGAAAGCTGTTCATCTCACTTTAAATTTTCACAGTGCATTGTCTGATAGTGGTATGGTAGGCTCATGCTAAACCATACCATAAATCGGAAAACCAATTTTAAAATGTTTAATTGCTTTTTCCTCACTCTGGGATATTAAGGTGGTGAGGAAGACGGCGATAGACGCAGCAGAAGACCTTAATTGCGGGTTACGTTCACACATGCTTGAGACGCCCTCTTTTTCCGTGCTTGAGGAATCAGATGTTTGCTGTATTGTAACTGCGTGGGCT
Source organism: Brachyrhaphis terrabensis (assembly GCA_903067065.1). Classification (NCBI taxonomy): domain Eukaryota; kingdom Metazoa; phylum Chordata; class Actinopteri; order Cyprinodontiformes; family Poeciliidae; genus Brachyrhaphis; species Brachyrhaphis terrabensis. The sequence goes on along the minus strand of CAEGAG010168061.1, from coordinate 14,306 downwards.
TGATAATTGATGAGTATGAAGAGGTTAGCAGTTCACTCCTCTCCTCCTCCGAGCCCCAAAATGACAACAAACCAATCACACGTCACCTCATCTGCTTTCATCTGAAGCCAGAAGTAGGTCGCTCTTGATCAGGAGAATCACCAAACATCTGCAGGTTCTGCTGCGACACATGCGGCACTTAATTAAAGGCTGTTACTTCTGAAGATAAAACATGTGCTGCACTGCGATCTGTGGCTTACTGGGTCACAGCTGAAGTGAAAATGAATGACGATCAGCTGCTTAAAATGATGTATAAAGAATTAAAGTGGAATTATTGGGATCTTCTATGGAGTTTATTTAGCACTTTATCAGGACTTTGTCTTTGCAAGCGTTGCACAGAAAAGATATCAATACTTCGTGTCTGTGTGCATCCATGATATTGACAAGTGGGAACAAAAGGGCACAAAAACAAAAATCATGTAACAGCTCATTTCACAGATATTTAATTCTAATACATCAATATGGCTGGTGAGACCAGCGACATTGCTTTTAAGTACGCAGTTAAAAGTTAAAGTGTTAACTTTTAAGATTCTCCTTCTCCATGACGCACAGAGTAAATCAGCGCTTCAGTTCCTGCGCACTGCCGCCCAGCTGGGATAAATTTGTGATAAAGAATCGAAGGGTTTCTCAATGCTTGACATGGAGTTTCTTTCAAAACTTGGTTACTTTTTAAATAAGCAACTTTTGGTTACAAGTAAAAGTTACTTTGAAAAAAATGCAAGACAGTTTGCATAATGTTGATGGTTGTGTTTTTTTTTCTTCCAGTTACAATGTTAACTGTTCTTTGCTAAATTAATGTTTAATGGTATTTCAAACAGCAAACTTGCTTTATTATATCATTACCATTCTATTGAAAATGGTCTCAAAATAACAATATTATCGTTTATCGCAATAACTTCTGGGGCAATTTATCGCCCGTGCGATACAAACGAGTGGAGTTTTTAATTGAAGAAAATGAGAATCTCTTTTGGATTCTCTGTAAGTTAACTTTTAGAATAGGAATGATCTAGTCAAAGTAACAACTGAGGAAATTTTTTTTTGCCTGAAGTAGTGAGCAACACCTCTTCCTCATCTTGTTTAATGGCGGCTAGAAAGCAACGTTTTGGTGCATTACCGCCACCAACTGGAAAGGTGTGTGACTTGTAATTCAAAAAGCATAATGCAGTCACATTTATAAAGCTAATGAATAGGACCACTGTATTTGTGGTGTTGGCATTTGTCTGTGACACGTACGTTTAATAAGTTGTCTAATTAAACTGGTTAACATCGCATGTCATCTCATGTTTTGCTGAGTCTGCCTGTTGCAGACATGTTTAATTGGAATTATTATTCCTGATTAGAAATTTATATACTAATTTGGACAATCTAGTTGTTATTCTCATTTTTTTCTGTTTAACCTTATTTAACCTCACTAAGGAGGATAATAATGTAGGACAAACAAGTAGTGCTATTGGCAACTTTTATTATATACTCATAATGATGTTGATGAACACAATCGTAGTGCTACATTTTTTATCTTGTTACAACCTTACAAAGCCTGATGGTTTGTCTTTTATATATTTACCATGACCAAAATGGTCATGGTAAAGAAAATTGCCTTAATGAGTCAGATTTCATAGCACCCCTGAGAGTGGGGATTTATCGTATCGTTTATAATTTACCACGATAAATTCTATTTATGATAAAAATGTAAATTCCAATTAATGGAAAACCCTCCTCAAAGCTGTCCATACTTGTGGGATTGTTAGTTTTATCATTTTCTCCACTCTTTGTTCATTGACAGCATCAATAAATGTTACGGTTGAAAATCTTGATGTGCCTCAGGTCCTAAGGAGCATCTTTCAAGAGCAGTATTTGGGTTTGTGGGTCTTTGATTGCTTTCATACACGGTCACAACCACAGAGTTATCATAAGAAATATGGAATAAATAGTTACTATTGTTTTCACAATAGTACCACAAAATACCGTGATATTTTTAAAGCCCATAAAGTCCACCCACTAGTTCAGAGTATCGCGGTTTTCTCCTTATTTTCCGGTGTAAAGGGGGGTGGGAGGTGACACTGACAGGAGCACTTCATTTATAGTTAGCTGTTAGTAGCAGGCTAGCTTTGTGTTGTGTGGGACGGGGAAGATGAGACTCAGCTCGGCTCCACGAAACCACAAAAACAAACTCTCAGTGGAGCGCTACAGCTTCTCGTTGAGTGTGTCGCCACTTACATACCCCATTTCTGCTCCGGTTTTGGTGCCAAGTTGGGTCGAAAATGATCCAGTCGACGGTCTCCCGTTGAGGGGGGAACGGGCCAGTTGCTGCTGGTGTTGATCCGCTGTCTTCCCCCTCTGAATAAAGCCGCTCCGCTCCGCTCGCTGTGGGCTTCTGGACCTCGGCTCGGCTGCTCTCAGTCAGACATGGCTGTGCTGTTATGCCCTTGGGCACATCCTTTCGGCTGGTCTCGTCGGAGCGAAACGTGTCGGTGCATGCATGATGACCGACAGCACAACAGCAGCACGAGACGCTAGCTGCTGCTACCGTTAGCCAAATAAGCAAGCTGCTCGAGTTTAACGGATTATGGAGCTGGCTGACAGCAAACGGAGCCTGGTTCAGAGCAGAATTAGGCTATTTTAAGTTGAAAGTTTGGGAGGCGGGGGGGAAGATACTGAAAGGCTCGACAGTAAATGTTGGTAAAAGTGTTCGAAACATTACCAAGCCTTGACCAGTAAGATTTTAGCTCGCTTATAAATACGAGGAGTTGGTGTCAAATCTCAAGAAGTGGGATGAATAAGAAAGAAAAGAGAAAAAAATATTCCCATTCCTATTTTAATAAGCCGCGTGAGTTCATAAATCCCAGCTTTAGTCGCTTATCTTTTTTTACCAAAGTCCGACGTGCCATTAAACCAACAAACAAAAAAGCCTCCCGCTGAGAAATATTACAGAGTTTTTCTGCATGTGAGGCGTTTACTGCAGCTCGGAGGCGACAAACATCTTCCTTTCAGACGGCGCTCCATTCTCTCCATCGCTCCTGGAGATGATGCAAAAGAAACGCAGTTTCCCCTCCGGGTTTTACCATCACGTTCCGTTCTCCTCTTGAGATTAGACAGCAGCTCAGCTTCACCCGATGGCTTACGTTGGCGAGAGCTCCAGCATCTGTACGGAGGAGAATTTACGTGCTATTTATTTTCTCCGTATTTCTCCAAAACAGGCGTGAAGGTGACGAGAAACTACGACGGTGATGCTTCGTTGGCTTGATCATTCTCCTCGTTCATCTTCATCACCATCGTCATCATCATCCACCCCTCTGCCCTCTGTCAGTCTCCCGTCTCATTCATCGCACAGCTTTATCCGACGCTCCTAGGGGAGCGTAAAGTCTACGACGTAATTACGTCACGTTCGGATCAGATTCTTTTTTCCCCCTTTTTGTAATAAAATAAATGAAGTTTATAAAATGCAATAAAATGCAAATGGCAATAAAATGGTTGTGCCAGCTGCACATCATCGTGTTGTGCGAATCAATCCTTGCACGTGTTAATAATACACAAAATACATTTGGTATATAAGGTTTGATTTAAAAACTTTAAAAAAGTCATAGAAAAATGTAACAAGAGAAAATATGTATAAAAGACACAATGTGCAATAATGGAGACTTAGATATTGATGTCAACAGTGCTTGTGATTTTTTTGTCACTTAAATGTTTTTTTTTTTGAAGAATTGTTTTAATTCTTAGTTTTAATTGGAGTTTTTATTCAATCATTACAGTGTTTTGTTTAAGGTTATCCAACAGCATCTCAACTTAAGTCAAGACTTTGAAAAGGCCACTCCAAACCTTTTATGTCTTTCAGCCTTTTGACTTGCTTTTCTCAAACGTCTAAAATCAAATTTTTATTGGTAAATTTGAGACAGGCCTTAGTTAGGAGAACATAATGTGGGATCATAATACATTCCCTCAACAATCTCTGTTTATGTTCTAATCCAGCAGGTGGCGGTAACGTACCTTAAAGTGTAGGGGAGCTCAAAAGAGTAAGAGTACAACCCAACGCCGTGGTTTCCGCCATATTGGGAGTGGAGTCATGGGACTAGTAGGAAAATAAGTGTACCAGTGAGCTGCGATTTAAAACATAAAAACCGGTTTATAGTTACAAGGTTGTTTGTGTTTGTGCGAGTGCGTGTGTGTGTTTGTACTTTTTTAATATATATAATTTTAGGAGTTTATTATTTATCCAACTTTAAGCTTGAATGTTTGTCAGAAAAATCGCAAAAAGATGTGCTTAAAAATGTTCAATTTTTTAGGTTAAAAAGAAAAGTTTAAATATAAGAAAACTATCTTATTTTATTTTTGTTGAGGTAAAGAATGTTTTTTGGTTAGATCAAGCATTTTCTGTGTTATTCTTGATTTAATTATAATATTTGGTCCTCTTTGGTCGGAGATGATCAGTATTTCACATTTCACAATCTATGAGAATGTAAGACCACCTCTTGTCCAGTTCTCTTCAAGTGACCCCACATATGTCTGTTTTCTAATAAAGCTCTTTTTTGTTGATTGTAGCCTACTGTTGGACTTACAGCAATGCTTTTAGCTTTTAAGTAGACAACTGAAAGGTTTGGGTCAAAACTCCCTGGGTCTATTCTTCATTTCATCCACCTTGATAAGAAAAAGTTCCAGTTTAAGAAGAGTAATCCTGGAATAAATGCCACCACCATATTACACATCTGATTGAACTGTGACTAATTGATATTTGAATATTCCAAACACTTTCAGAGAGTTATTGTCTCCAAAGACGGCTCGGTTTAGGTACTAGTATTTTTGCACAGAGCAAATCCTCTAAAAAAATTCTAATCATCATTTAATAACTGTGTTTTATGTTTACTCTGGTTGTCTTTCTCTATTGTCAGTGTTCATTTGATTATCTTTTACATATTGAAAATAAGGGAAAACCAAATAAATCCATACTTATTAAAAGCAAAATTAATATATTCAGCACTCTTGTCTCTGTCAGACCCACAGACTGAGTCATGACACTGGATACAGGCCACCAGCACTAAAATAGACCAGTCAGGAGTGATAGGGCTCACGCATTTTCTTTAAAATGCTGAATCATTTATGTTCAGGTAGTTAAAATACTAAACTCCCTCCCCATCTATCCCATCAAAAAAATAAAATGCTAATATACTGTATTACAGATGTACTGAATCATACACATTGAACAGACAGCAAGTGAGCTCCCCCAACATGCTGTAAATACTTTAGATGAAACACAGGAAGACCGGTTTTCTATTTCAAGATTACGCTGAGCATGAAAACTCATCTTGAGCACGCAGTGATCAACAGTGACAGTGTTGAAGTGTGCTGGGAAACTTAAGCAAATTCATCAAGATAGTCCCTACAATGGATACATTGACAGAAGATTTAGCACGGTCTGATGTTGAAGCCGAAATGACGATGTTGGGGGCAGAAGATGCAGCAGAACAAAATGCTGAAGCAAGTGATGAAGTGGAGAACCTTCGAAACAGGTATTTTTGCTGTCAGAATGTAATCACCTGAAACTGAACTGTTTTTATATGAAATACTGTAAAAACAATGAAGGATATTGCATAGAAAGATAATTTATGTATGCATGAGTGCAGGATGGTTGCGTGTAAAATATAATCTTTGTATTGGAACATTGCCTCTTTCATTCAGAGACCAAAATAAATTGTGTAAAACTCAAGACTTACAAAGAAAGCTTTTGTTTTTGTTCCTGATTGTCACTTTTTGTACATGTCTTTAGTTTACGTGAGGCCGTCCACGATGACAGCGTCCGACCTAAAATGCAGTGCCTGCTGATGGACACCTCTTTCTCCATGGTGACCATGCAAGGCGAAGACAGTGGGATCGCGTGGGAAACAACCGCGAGTCGCTGTGCCACACCTTGGACACCCGAAGCAGGAACAGCGGATGTTAGCTCACCAGCTTCAGTCCGACTCGGAGCATCGGGGTCTCAGCCTGCAGGAAAGATCATATTTGTCATGGACGAAGAGATGATCGCAAAACAGAGAAAACCTAAAGAAAGGGTGAACAATCAGAAGAGCAAAGCGGAAAGAGAGCAAGAACTGTGGGATGAAACCTTTGACAGCGTCTCAGGGCGACCAGAGTTGGTAGAAGTGTCCCAGCCCAATGTAAAAACTGAAGCGGAAGGGGAACAAGAGGAGGCGACTGATCTTCTGGAGGACAAAGAGCAGCGTTTGTTCAGGATAGTGTCAGAAGGTTCAGAAATCCTCAACATTGTCGTCCCTCCTAAATTTGCCACCGTGGACGAAGAGGAGAGCAAGGAAATGGTGGACAACTTGTCATATCTGGAGGAGAGCCTTGTTCCCAAAACCAGTGCAGAGACTCAAGACAATGACTTACCATTCTCAGCAGAAACTGGCGATCAGATAAAGGTTTTACCTCCTACAGGTCCTGGTGCAATGGACCCACCAGGGGCTCCGGTAGCCAGACCTCAAGTGAGAGGAGTGACTGGGAATGTGGACTACTTTGAGGCATTCTCTCTGGTTGAGGCCCAGGCTCCAGGAAGTCCTGCTGTGATTCCACAAGGGCAGGAGGAGCATGAGGCAAAAACAGCCACTGACAACCTGGATGCTGAGAAACCAGTGGCACCTGAAGGCCACACAACGACCAAAAGTGTGGACATTGATAAATCAGACACAGTAAGTTTAGAAGAAATAACCAGTGACCTTCTAGATGATGTCTTCTATGGCGGTACAGAAAACTACGCTTTAAAAAGTATGGACGTTACTGATGAAGTTGGAGGAGCAAAAAGTCCGATATCTAGGCTTGCTTCCAAACCAAGTGGTTCGTCTTTGTTCGGTAGCCAAGAGGACATCCTGACACCAATCTTCCTACCTGAAGGACCACCAAAAATTATTGACCAAATATTGCTGGAAGAGCCAAAAGCCATGGCTTTCCTTTACACTGACTTGTATGAGGAAGCATTGGGCAGTAGAAAAAAGGAGGAGGATGCAGAAAGCATGACGTCTGAGAAGTCCTTCCATAGCAGGCATTCAGACCGAGAGGCCAGAGGTTACTTAGAGAAATTTGTCCTGATTGATGAGACTCCTGCAGTGGAGACAGAACAGCAAGAAAAAGAAATTTTCACATCAGAGGAATCTCGGACTCTACCTCAAGATATGTATGACTTTGAAGACATTCTCACCAAGTCTGAAAAAGAGAAGCAACACTCAGATGAAGTCACGGACTTCTTAAGGTCTAGTGACAATTCTTCTCCATGTGACATAGAACCTTTCCCTCGATCCCTAGAAGAGGATGACATTCAAACAGCAAAGAGTAGCATCAAGACTCAAAAAAGCGTCTCAATAGCTGCAGAAAAAGTTTCAGAAACACCAGTGGATCCTCTCGGCTTTTCAAGCTATGAGTTCCTGCCAGATGAACCAGACTGGGAGGATGTAGATGATGGTCCTACAGACCTAGACAGGAGATCTGTTGGAGGAGAAGAACTGGGAAGGCAAGAATCCAAGCTCAGTAAACCAAATGTCCCTCCCAGGAGAAAGACGGCATCCTCTCCTAAATCATGCTTGGATCTAACACCTCTTACTCCGGTTGATATAATAACACAAGAGAAAGAGGAGGCTGGAGGAAAGGAGCACAGGGTGGAGGAAAAAGAGACAGCATCACCAGTAGAGACTGCTGACGAAGGGGACGGAAATGAAGAAGACACTGTGGCGTCTGAATCTGAAGTTGCACAACCTGACAGCGATCCAGTTGAGTTGAAAACCGGGGCCCTGGAGAGTGAAAGCACAAAAGAGTCTGACGAGATGACCGTGACAGACGCAAAACCAGATGACGAGGAAGAAACAAAACCGAATGAAGATAGAAGTGAGAGTCAAGCAGCAACTACCGCTACAGGACTCAAAGAAACAGATGTTGAGACAGAGGTTAATACGGCGAAACAAGAAGACAGACCCACAACCTCACCACCTGATCCTGCTGTAAACAAAAGGCAGTGTGTAATACTTTAGTTTAGCCACAAAGCTACCATTTAAAAGCCACTAAAATGTTCTTCCGACAGGTTAAAGTCAGGGTGAGCAGTTTGTGTAACACATAGAATGAGTGTGCTGGTTTTTGACCCTCCACCACTTACTTCCTTTGAGGTTTTGATTGTTTTTCAACCCAAGGTTTGAATGGTACTGCCTATTGCTTCATACTAATTGTATGTCGGGACGCTTTGTACCTGCACACACCTGCACAGATTTGAATTCCCTCAGACAGTGGCACCAAATCCATAGCAGTTACAGAAAATGAAGGGTCAGACTAAACAAAAAAACAACACCCTTGTTTGCAAACTTACACCTATCTAGTTTATATGAATACAGAGAGGAACGGTAAGTCGATTCTGACTGCTGGAGCAGATAGCCTGAGTAACTTATCAGCTAATATCCGCTTGTTATGCTTGTTTACGCTCTTAAGGGATACATTGTAAAATGTTTTCGGACTGTGTGGTTTGTTAAGCTTTTGAAAACTGTTACTAAATTTAACAGGTGTTTGTTTGATATATTTGTGGGCAGCAAAGCCTAAGTAATATACATTACCGATTTCTTGGCTATAAATACAACAACCAAAACAAAAACAAATTCATAGTATGATATATTTTGTTAGATTTTTTGTGCTATTTTTACTCTAGGTTTTCACATTACAAAAATCCTCCCACTGTGCCCAAATATTTAAAAAAAAACTTACAATTTTTTAAATTTTTTTTATTGTTATTGGACTCTGCATTAACTCAAAATGAACAGTTGTTGTCACATTGATCTATTATGTTCTGTTTCTCCAGGTGAACCCAGTCACTGTAGCAACGATGCATGATTCACTAGTGGGGGGCGGGGGGGATGTTTGGGTTACGAGTGCCAATAATAAATAATAATAAAAAAAAAAAGAAGAACTGAGAGCACGTGTGACGTCAAGGTGCATCTTTGACTAAAAATAAACCCATCTGGCTGCTAACATGACACCGCTTCTCCCTCTGCTTGTAAACAGCCATGCCACAAATGTGCAATGCGTGGACATATTAAAAGTAAGGTACTATCAGCTATATTTGACGTGTCCATCTACCCTGTGACACATGTTATGAGGTGTTTTATTATGCGGAATTGAAATGAATTAACAACGTGTTCCTGTTCCGCTCCAGCACAATTCCTGCTGAGTCACAGTGCCCTCAGAATCATTTATTAAAAACATATTTTGTCAAAAAACTTTCCTCATGCGTTGTTTTTCACAGTCTGGATTTACATTGAAAAGGCGGCCAGGAGCAGAAAGAATTTCATTTTTTCGCATGTGAGGTTGTGTTGCAGACTAGATAGTGAATCTGGCTACAGGAACACTTGATCCTGTGACTGCGTTGGACTTGCAGAGGACAAACACAAGCAGACCTTAATGTACAAATGTATAAATAACATGTAAACAGGGTTTAGCAGAAAAAACTTCTTTAGAGAGGAGATAAGTTAGACTGATAGAATAAGTAGGGCAGGGCCAAAGTTGGACCTGTCAACTACTATGTGAATTCTTATGCAGGTTTCAATAACTTCAAATATCTTTGAAAAGTTTGTATTTTAGTAATTTGATTCAAAAGCTGAAACTCTTTAGATTTACCACTTACCTTTTGTATTAGTCTTATGTAAAATTGTATTTCTAAAAAATAAATGGTTTTTTTTATGCATTTTGCTTCTTAACCCATTGGACACTGAATTGAAAATAGACAACTGATTTAGATTCATGCACAGTTTTAGTGCAAGAAATGCAAGCCTAGCTCAACCATAAGATAAAAATTATTAAAATATAATTATAAATCTTTTCTTTTATTTGAAATTTGAAACGTAAAGCTCAAAATGCAACTTTGTTTTTGGTATAGAGCAAATTGTGTGATGTGGATGGAGATCCAGGAAGTCAGTGTTGAGCGCTGTGCTACTTATTTGGTTTAAAGAAAAAGGACTTTTAGGAGCTTTGCATCGTTTTCATAAATGCTATTCCGTCATTAAAAACATACCTGGGGTGTTGCTTTGACAACCCTCAGCATCCTCTTTTTGATACAGGGTATCTTAAGTCAGAGGCTTCTTCAAATTAACTGTAATACAGACTGCTACAAGAGATCTTTCCTGCCAACAGCCATCACCATCTACAATAACTCTTTGAAGAATTTCAATTGAGTTACAACATTTAATTTTCCTTTGCAATTAATAAGTTATTTTTTAAGTGAATTTGAATATGCACTGTAAAAACATTGTAGTTATACATATTTACAAAATAATTTATTTTTTATTCTTGCTTTTTATACATCTGTATTTAAAATGTCAAGCAAAGTGTTACTAAGGTCAAGTTCCTTCTTTGTGTGCAGAAACTTGAATAAAGCTGATTCCGATTCCACTTTTGTATCCAAACAACTTCTCAAATTTGAATCTTTTAAACTGTTCTTGCAATAGTTGCCCGGAAAACCAAAAGCACCAGTTAGACTGATCAAATCAAAAACAAACAACAAACTTGTGAGGACGTATTGGACATCCATCACTGCTGAATGGTGAGTTTGTTTCCTGTAGGTTAGAGCAGAAAATATCTGGGAGCAGCTGTGTTTTATGCCATCACGCTTCAAAAATATGAATAATCATTTAGCTGTACAATTAAAGTTAAAACCGAAGTTGATTAAAGATTATTAATTGAAGGAAGTACAGGGCGTGTATTCGATTTCACTTTAGCCTCTATGTTTTTTTTTATTTTGTTGTTTTTTTCCTTTTTTTGGTCAAACTGGTTGTGAAACAAAATATGTTGACTTTTCAAAAGAAAACATGTTCATAACTTTTCTGGCAACGTGTTGTGTCTGATTTTGTTGCTTTGTTGTGCTTCAACCAGAGACAGATCACAAATGGAGGACATTGAGGCGGACGACAAGACCCACATGAGCGGCTCTGTGACGTCTTTACCAGAGGTGAGTCCTCTTGAGTCTTTTTGACTCGAGTTCACACTCAGTGGCGCAAAAGGTGGCTATGCACTGGATGCAACGCATAGGGGCGCTGCACTAGAGGGGGCGCAAAAACGATGTCAAGGTGCATCCTTTTTGCACCTTGACTAAACGAGGCCCTAACTAGAAAAATGCTAACTTTTCTAGTTAGCATTTTATGTACTTAACAACTGTTTGTGTATGACATGATCACTATTAGAGGAACAGCACTGATTAGGCCCCTCCCCTCCTGCCAGCCGCTCTCCCCTCCCATACGGCTAGTTTGGGCACGTGACCCTTCAGAACGCGCTGAGGCGCGTTTTTTTTCTTTCTTTTAAATTTGAATTGTATTAGTGCCTCGACAACAGGGAGCTAAAGATGGGCGCAGAAAAAAACTCCGGGGTGCAAAACCGAAAACAGAAGAGGGGGAGGGATGAAGATGTTGGAGAGGCGAAGAAAAGCTTTTCAAAGTGGTTGAAAGGCAGAAGGTAAGTAATGTCAGTGTATCAACAAGAGAGTTGTAAATATTCAGGTTAGCTTAAGCTAAAATGACAGGTGGTTGTTGTTTCTCCGCGCCATATTGAACCAAAACCGTACGAGATTTATTCCGTATTGCTATAAATGTCTGATAGACAAACTATCACACATCTCAACAATAAGTGTAATAATAATGACTAAAACGAAACACGAGATATATTAAGGTCAGCTAAATTGTCGTTGCGGGACCTAAATAGGACCCTCCCCTCCTAACCCCCACTAACGACGCTGTTGTCACGGTTGCTTAGAGACAGACACTGCGCAGCCGCAGTGAGCTGCTATCAACTCGCGTCTTTTTAAAATGTCTACCCGATACTACACCGTCCTTAGAAGCAAAACCTCTGGCAAAAATACAGACGGTAGTGGGAAGACACACCAGGATAAATAATCACAGTGAAGTTTAATAGGGGCATTAAAAAAATATGTCGGCGATATTCAGTGGCGCCCAGTGGGATGTTTGATATCAGACAGAATGGATCAGGAGAGAAACAGACCCGTAAGAACCTAAAGAACCAGACATCAGTCTCTTCATCACTCAGTCATTTCCTGAGACCGAAAAATTATATGAATGGCAATTTAAATAACAAATCATACAAATAGATTAATAAATTGATTAATAAATACTGTGAAGAGAAACCGTTTATGTTTTCAACATAAAAAACGTTTGTTAGGATTGTGTAGGAAAAACGTTGAAATCTTTTATAAATACAGTGTTTTGTGGTAAATATTATTTCACCATTTTATTAATGTGGGTTGCCAGTTTGGATCAGGCTTCTTATCAAGCTATAAGAATGATAGAAAGCATGCTAACAAAATGCCTCAGACCTGCAGCCCAGAGGCGGTTCTAGTCACAGGCTAGCAGTGGCTCTTTGGTTCACTTATATATTAAATGATCAAATATTGCCCTGTTTTTTGTTTCATTCATTTTTAATTGCGCTGTAGGCAGCAATTTATTCACATATGTACATTTATTGTTATTTATACTTTTAAAGATTAGTTGTACAGGTTTATGTCATGGGGGGTGGCGCTGATGAAAGTATGTAGTTGCGCCCTTGTTCACACTGATGAAGTAAAGTTAAGTAAGTAAACTGGTAGTTTTAAGTTGGCTTAAGTCCAGTTCACACTACACGATTTTAGAATAGTCTCTAAACGTGAGAGACCACACACTAGCCGATTAAAAATCGTAGATATAATGGTTCAATCGTAGAGTGTGAGGAGTCCAGATATAAAAACCCTTAAAATTCTGCGCTGCCACACCTGAATTTAGAGTAAACTAACATAGACAACGACGTTGAAGCGGTAACTTTAGTTTGTGGACTTATTTTTACCCAAAAATGATGTAACCAAAAATCAAAGCTTTGGATTAAGAACTGGAGACATTGCGAGCAAGGACTATATTGTTGCACCACAATGTGGTGGTGAGTTTTGTTTCTTTTTTTCCCCTCATAACAAGTACTGTTTTTAATTTTTTTTTTCTTCGGTTTTGTCATTTAATTAACCGTTACCGTTTACTTATAATTTTTTGCTGTGTTGATGTAGAATATATGCATATATTGGGCCTTGTTTCAGAAAACTGAATGATTGAAACATCAGAGTAGCTTAAACTAGAAGAAAACTTTTCCTGCATATTCGTTTTTAGAAGATCAGATGGCAGTTATCCTTTTTTCCCCAACTGACCGTGAAAGGTGAACGTATTCCAGCTCCTTTAATTGAAACCTGCATGGGGAGTTAATTGTACATTTTCTGGCATCGCTCCGGAAGTCGTGCAATATTTTTGCAGCGCTCTGCGCTGGTCACAGTTTTCTGCACTTATATTTTTTTTTTCTATTTGCTCCTGTATTTTGACTACAAATGGATTAACATTTTCTGTATTTTTTCTCTGTTGTGTTATTACTACAGAATGAAATCAAATGCGCCATTTCAACCAAAGGTTAGAATGCGCTTCTAAACCAGATGTACTCTGTGCAATAATTTTATAATTTTTCTTAATTTTTCAAAATCTCGATCCAATAGCGTGCCGCTCCGAACAAGGATAAAGCTTTACTTAAGCACATTTCATTCTTCATAGGATTGACGAGAAGCAGAAGAGTTATCGGGTTCATTAATTGCCGTTGCAATTTCGCTCCAGCTTCTTTCTTTGTCATTTCTGTTGTGATTCTCGTTAGACGAAATGTTAAATAAACATTCGTGTTCTTTCCACATTTTGACCAAACAATCGTCCATGTCAGAAGTCCAGCGGACTCTCGATTGCGCCATGCCAGCTGTTCTCGGGATTCCCCACCATGCTTATGTCACAGCGCTTTCTGATTGACTACCCATCACATTCAACAGGCTGTCTTCTCGCTCTCACCATAGACACTGCAATAGACGAGCCAAGACGATCAAACATGTTGAATATCCCCGTTTTTGGATCAGAGCGGTCCCGATGTTCTACCGACTGGACCTGATCAGTCGTAACACACCACACACTACAGCAGGGGTGCTCATACTTTTTGAGACCAACATCTACTTTTTCTCTCACCAGCCGGCTGAGATCTACCTCATGACACGAAGACATAAAAATTGTAAATTAAACCCTATTGACTTATTTTATATGCATATATACATCAGTTATAGCAGATAAAATAAAGTGATAGAAAACCTAATGCAGTTTCTTCCCCAGTGAGATTCTGACACTGGGAGCAGGTTACTGGTTTCTCAGGCAGAAGCTGGTTGCAAACCTGAGGCCAGCAGGTGTCAGTCAGTTATGGAAGAT
>CAEGAG010168016.1:0-30764 GCA_903067065.1 Brachyrhaphis terrabensis | reverse complement strand
CCTCGTCTTCTGCTCTGCAGTGCTGCCTCGGTTGTTGGACTGTTTATATATTATTTTTCATTAAATCATCATTTTTTTCATCTTACCTGGGTCTCCAGCGTCTGCCTCACCACCTCACCTACACCATTTCATGACATAAACATTGTGAAGGGAACATTAAAAACGTTTGTTAGGATTGTGTAGGAAAAACATTGATATCTTTTATAAATACAATGTTTTGTGGTCAATATACGTAATTTCACCATTTTATTAATATGGGTTACCAGTTTGGATCAGGGGGGGGGGGGTGACGCGACATGCTCAAAAATTTGTAGTTGCGCCCCTGAGTGCGCACAGCTGATGTTGCTCACAGCGGTCCTCAGTGTGCTCAGGGAGGCTGTGTGTATGCCCAGCTACATGAAAAATTAGAGGGAACATTGCTCGTGACGCACCTTTCAGTTTTTTTCCCCTCAAGAAATGCCATCTGTAACTCAGGTAGATGTGGATACATTTATTTTCTTTCTTCAACAATGTGAGGTGGATTTTACTTCTGAAATAACTACATGGATACAAAAGACCAAATATTGAGCGCAAGGCAAAAATAATGTAACCAACATTAGTTGTATGGTTTTACACACCTTAGTAAGACTAAAGTTTAAAAAACAAACTACAAGAAGCACTAAAAGTTTAGGTGTAATTTTCATAATTTAAGATTAAGACTTAAATGATGAGATTCAGTCTGATCCAGTCTGGTCAGACCATCAGATCCCAAAACTACACACACACACAAACGTATGTGTGTCAGGCGACACCGCCGGACCACACACACAGTAAAAAAGTCATGGGGTCGACCTCATGTCTTATGACCATGGGAGAGTGAAGAATTTAACTGTGCTGACAAATTTTAGGATGTTTTCTAAATAAAACATCTCCATAACTTTACCTCCGATGCTTCATGATGTCTTCAAGAAACAGCAACGATTAAACTGAAGCTAAATTACATTAAATTGTGTCCAAGGAAGTGAAGTGAGTTGAAAATCATCATTATCAGCAAATCATTTTTCTTCCACCTTGCAATTTTGCTCTAGTAGGTGGATGTATAAATATCTAGTATTAATATTTTATCACATAAAATATATAAACTTGTGGTTGTAATGTAGCTTAATACAAAATACTTCCATGGTGTACAAATACACTGTGTGTAATACACACAGACAAGATAAGTCGGTGGGCGTTTTTGATACATAAAATTTTTAATAAGCAATTGCAGGAAATAATGTACGAATATAAAGTTTTCCCAGATGATGCCGTCTCTACCATTATCCGTTTGCTTGTTTTTTCAGTGCCAACCCTGCAAACTCTACACCAACAGAGAGGGAAGGATGGAAAACCAAGAAAGAGAATATGTAAAAGCCTCATGATGTTCGAAACACCTGAAAGCACAAAGAGGAGCAGCAGAGGACTCCACAGTGGCACAAAGAGTGGAACGCTGAATCCTTTGAATCAAAATGACGGGACATTACATGAGCAAGACCAGCGGGTCCTCCTGGATGAAAGCAGCCCAGCCATCAGAGGAAGATAAAGGGCGAGCTCGGCTATAAATAACACCTGTCTCTTAAGGTCCAGGTCGTTATATTGGTGCATCAGAGATAAAACAAGATATGAAACAAGATTTTTTTATTTATTAAATTTTTTTAAAAAAGGCCTGACAAGCTGGGAGAACCAACAGCGTAACCAGTGTTTCCTTTCCTTTCATCTGCTTCACTCACTCATCTTTTACACTTTGGATCCATAACAACCACCGCCGCCATCGATCCGGTAATCAATTCTGCTCTTATGTTGCTTTGTTGGATTGCTACTAATACCACTATGCTTGATTGTTAAAGCAACACAGAGTCAGGAGGAGACCCGGATAAATAAAGAGTCAGGGGACATGTCAGATAGAGAGGAGATAAAAAAGGACAGGAGGACGGATTAAAGGCTGATTTCTTGCCAGTGTGCGTCTGGTTAATCCCTTTGTTTATCCATACGAGCGCGGAATCTTACCTGATGATGGTAGCCGTAAAACATAAGGGTTTTATTTCTAAGCAACCACTTGACCAGAGACGGGCCGACGACAAGGTGCTACACAGCGTAGATCTGCACGTAAAGGTCAGAACTATGAGATTTCTTTTTTTTGTTGTGTGTTCAAAACGTCATGAGCTGGAAGACAGTACAGATTACCTGGTTTAGAAAAGATGAAGGGTTGATGAATTCATTCTACCAACCTGTTGCTCCTGATAGGAATGTGCAAAAAAAAAAAAAACCAACAACCTTAAAATAAATCCATCTTCTATGAACATATTATTATTTATTTTATTAATCAGATATGTGTAGATATGTATTAGTTTGACTGTTCATTATATTTCAAAGGGTGGTAAAGTGCTCAAAAATTTCAGTAAAGTGACAGTAGCCCTACTTCAACATATTTTTACTCAAGTAAAAGCAAGAAGAAATGACTTAAGAAGTATTTGGTAAAGAAATACCCTTCAAGTACTGAGTTACTGATCAAAACATCAATCACTTAATATTTAAAAATGGCACTAAGATGGAAAAAAATATAAAGTTAAGTGAAAATGTTGGTATTTTATAGAATAAAATGAAAGGAAGTCATATAAATAACAATTACAAAATAGTAAAATCAGACAAAAGAAAAATTTTGAGTCAGTTTCTTTCAATATAGAAACTAACATAAACTGCGGGTGTGTGTCTGTGTGTGTTGAACTTTTGAAGAGCAAACTTTTTTGACCATTCAGCATCCAGAAATTTTACTCAAACTTAAATAAACACAAGATACTAATTGATTGTCTGTTTCACTGAATTAGCTGTGCAAGAGGGTAAGTTAAAACAGAACAAATATCTGTCACAATGTTGCAATGGACGTCGTTGTTTTGGTCGATATCCATACATTTTGTTGTGTCGCTCATTTCATGATCTTTAAAGTCGTACATCATGGTAAAGGAGAACAATCTGGATTTCCAGTGTTCAAATGATGTAAAATATTTCATCAACCGCCATTATAAAATGGACAAAATGTTGACTGAAATATGGTTTTCAAACATTTCCTGAAAACCCTTTTTTTTTTTTTTTTTTTTTTTTTTACATTTTTGGTGCTAAATTATTTGCACCAAAAACTCTGCTACATTTGGCATGTTGCTTAGATTTAACCAAAACAAAAAAATCTTTCTTCATAGCAAGCTAATAAAAACACTGCTGTCACTGGAAAGTCCATTTGCGAATACCTTAAACACCTGTGAAGAAGAGCAGAGTGACCCACATGCATCAGAACAATTGGCGTGTAAAGGCAGTGACTCATTAGAAATCTGCCAGCTGAAGAAGCAGCTGTTTGTTTTCTTCTCCAGCATCCAGGAGCCATGCGATCGCAGCGAAGAGAGATGGGTGGATGGAGTGTGTGGAGGAGAGCAGAGAGGAAGAAAGAAAGGGAGCGGAGCCGGAGAGAAGCCAATTTTCCATGATGATGCCTGCGCTGGAGACGGGTGGGAGAAGAGTCGGAAAACTCTGAGTGCGCGTGTCCTCGCTAACTAGACACAGACTGACAAGGTGGTGAGGAAAGCCAACACCTAACAGGCTCACGCAAACACTGGCTTACACACCCCCACACGCAGACACACACGCAGGCACACGCAGAGACGCACCGTACATCAGATTCCCATCAGCTACCCGTTTTGGGACTAAAACCAGTCCAGGACTCCTGTTCAGAGAGCTGTGCAGCAGATGTCAAAAAACAAAAAAACAAATGGAACGTGGGAGAAGTTCACATGACAAGAATGTAGTTTGAATTTAATATACTCTCTAAAATTAGATCCTCTTGAACCCAGTTAGCCTAAAGCAAAAGCTAAAAAAAGAACAATGACTGTGTCGGAGGAGGAGATTTCAATTTCTCACCTTCAAATTAAACAGGATAATTTCATTTCATAGACATCGTTGTATAAACACACTGCTTTAAAGTCAAACCTTTGAGTCAAGGCACAGTTTTAACATTTCTGCACAGCTAACACCCTCACCATTTTACAATAAACTCCCCTAGAAGTCCTCTTCGCCTCCCCGTTTCGTAGTTGAAACACAGACTCTTTCCACTGAACTTTGCTACCAATATTGTGCATTGATGTCAAACTTTACACTTACTGTGCCAAAGGAAATCCACTGGGTTTATGGGCCGCCTTGATTAATGCCACTTAGCTATGAGGTAGGAACAAGTGCATGAAGGCTCATTACTCAGACCGAGCTGCTGGAGTCCAAATTGAACAATGATCGAATAAGTGCTACTGTTGTGCAGCTTGTTAAGCTGATATTAAAAAAATGTATTGTCAGGAATCTGGCCTTGCTGGCCATATTTTAGAATGTGTATCATTTATTGAAGATATTTCAGATACCCTTTGCTTTTTCTTTCAAGTAATTTAACACAGTACAGTGAGATTATAACTGGAAAGTGTTTTTATTTTGTGTTTAGTACTTTCTGTTGAGATAAAGCTGAACTACAGTTGGACACCCAATTAAAGGTTTAGTTCTTAGTTCTTGTATTGCTGCCTAATCTCTAACTCTGCTCAACAAACGAAGCTAGTTACAGGTAACAACAAAAAATACATCTATTTTTTTTTGTAGATTTGCATGTATTTTTTTATTTTTTTTTTTATAAATTTTGTATGTTTTTACTGCTCATCTTTATTTAGTTTCTTATGAATTTATTTTTATACCTCGGCATCAAATAAAATCTACTCGAGAATTTTATGCGGAAAAGATTGGCTTTTTTCCTTAAGTATGCCTATGTTGCATATTGGCAAAGTTTAGGACCTTACGTAAAGATAAACATCTAAAAAGGGACATTTAAATCACACTATAACACTTTCAGCTTTAAAATGCAAATTGAAGTTTACCATCCTATGAATAGATGTTGCTATCTTGATTGTTTGCCAGTGAGTTTGCAGATACAGTAGAAATGGACAATTGAATAAAGCTGCAGATTCACTTCAATCACTCTTAACATTTTCTCTGATCAATCTAAACCTATTATAGCTGTAATAACAGCACAGTTGTGTCTTAAATTTAACAATCGAGTTAGCTCCATCTTTTAGTGGTCATGAGATGTCAGTAAGGCAAGTAACCCAATAATTATGACAATGTCATACGCAAGTCCCTGCACAAGCAAAAGTTGACACATCGATACAGCTGATAAGCAATGAGCGCTATAATGATTTCAAGGAAAAACGACTTAATGTTTCTGAATAATAAAAAAAAAAGTCATCCAAATTTGATTCTAAAGTCTCAAATTGAATAAAACCTTTGGAAAGTTTCATGTTTTTATTGGAGCGCTGGCAGCAAAGAGCGTACAGAATCAGCAGTTGAGATGAGCTGGCAGCCAGACGGCGTTCGATTCATGCCCAGCGGCTCAATCCCTGTGGTTACCCAAACCAGCCGGGGCATCCACAGCCAGTGATTGGCACATGAAGTGGAACTGAACTTCTCTTCTGCTTTCAAACAGCAGAAACGAAACCCAGCAATGATGTTTTTCTGTCATGTTCCACTTGCTCAATTGCATTTTAAGTTAAATATTTATTTTTGCGAACTAGACGACGACTTGCTGAACAGACATTGGTACCAAATGTGAGTATTAGTTATGCTGTCGGGCAAACTTTTGAAAGAGTCGTATTTGGAGAGTCAAGAGTTTAATAGAGAATTCTTCGAGATGGTTTCCTCTTGACTCTCCTATTTTTGAACTGTTTACCTCCATTGTCACAGGTGACAAACACTCTTTTTCTCCTCTTGTAGATTGTGCTTGCTCTATCTCCACGCATTTCAGTAGACGTCTGTCTATCTATAATTGCCAACCTGGTGAACCAGCGAAGTCGTAATGGTTGTTATTGTGTACCAGCGTCTTTTTCTTTTTTTTTTTTAGTTTGCTTGTTATCTGGAGT
This sequence comes from Brachyrhaphis terrabensis, assembly GCA_903067065.1. Lineage (NCBI taxonomy): Eukaryota > Metazoa > Chordata > Actinopteri > Cyprinodontiformes > Poeciliidae > Brachyrhaphis > Brachyrhaphis terrabensis. The sequence continues at coordinate 24,813 of CAEGAG010168016.1, read as the reverse complement.
TTATTTTCTCATTCATGCAAAGTTCTGCATTAATATTCTTTAATAACTACTTCTTCCATTTGGGGCCTGACAACATGTTACTTCCAAACTGCAAAGGAGTTTTAGTTCAGTTTTAGATTTTTGGTTTAATTTCATTTATCATTTTCTTCATTTTTTTTAGAACTATTAATTGGTATTATCCAACTATAGATATTACATTATTACATTATTGTTTTAATAAAAACTAAAGCAGAGGGCTGAACAGCACAACAATGCTAGCAAAAAGGTCAATTGCAGGTCAGAAGGTCCCGGTTTAAATCCTGTCGTTGATGTTAAAATGCCCAAATTTCATAACACTGATGTGGCCGTCCAACACTTAAAGACTGACTTACTGAAAATGAAATGTTGGACAACAAAGTGCAGAAATTATTCATGATACCACAGATGAATTATTATCATCCACCTTTGACACAGTAATGCTTGTTAAAAACATTGAAAAGTTGAGGTTTTTTGTTTTGACAAATCGAAAAACTTGTTAACCTAACCCTCCATGGTTTATTATAACGAGGCGGACATGCAGATGCATTGCACCTACCATTAGCTACACGTGTTGCTGTTAACGGTAGCAATGTTGCTGCCACTAGCTACAAGCAATGCTGTAAGATTTAGCAACGTGTTGCTGTTGGAAATAGTAACACACATTGATGCTAGCATTTACCCTCGCGCAGGGTAAGGCAGACATCATGTTGGAAAGACCGGGAAGTGGGTGTCCCATCAGCCTGTTTGTTCCCGAAACTACAGAAAAAAAAAAAACTCGTAAAAGCGGAGTTAGTGATCCCTCCGGGACGGCCCACTTAATAATTTCCAAGACCGCACATAATAAAAAGTTTACACAAGGCCCACCAGGTCCCCCTGGGACTGTGGGAGGGTTGATAAACATGTTCCTCTTACCATTAGCAGCAGCCAATGTTGCTAGTATTAGCATCGCATGGCCTAAAAAAACATTAACAGACAAACTTGTTGGTTTTAACTTTTTTTTTCTGGAAGTAATGTTGCGGTGAGAATCGCACAAAGGCATAGACCTATATGTGCTGAGCTTTGTAACCATGACAACTGATCATATAGGCTACAGAACCACAAATGAGATGCAACATAATGTACTAGATCCAGATCCTATGTTTTTCTTGCTGTACTTTCTAATTTCTGGCCTGGCATAGCTGCACAGAATTGCACACGCATGTTCAGGACCAAGACAAGCAAAACAAAAGGCTCAATGTTTCACGAACCATCACCGGCATTTCAACTTCAAGCAATGACATCTACAGATCAAACTCTTTATTGCTGAAGAAACAGATAGCATAGCAAAGGAATTTGACGATGAGCTAACAAACATCCATCCAACCTTTTCATACTCGCTTTATTGGGTTCATAAGAGTGCTGGTGTCTAAGCCCATCTCCAGCAGACACCGGGAATGAAGTGAAAGAGACACAGAGCAGGTGACACTCCTGTGGCGTTGTCTTCATGCCGCCAATCTAAGTGTGAAATGTAACTGATGTGAGCGCATATATGCTCTACTTTGACGTTCCAGCGTCTTAAGTATGGAACACCAAGACGGGCAAAAAGGCATGAAATTTTGTGAGTCTTTCATACGTAAAGTGCGTTGCATGTATGCAAAGTACAGAAGCAACTGTGTTCACAGCTAGAAGCGCATGTAAATGAACCACATCACCCAGACGGATTGATTTCATCCAATCAGCGTATTCCTGGGATGAAAAAGAACCAATCACAACCAACCAGTCAAAAGACTCCTGAAAGTGACAGAAAAAAAACGCACAAAACTGTAGGATTTAACACAAAACATAATACACTTGAATTCTATAGCCTAATAAAATGTCACTAAGCATACAAATATGCTCACTCTGTGCATTTCAGCTAACATTTCTACATTTCTTGAGCTGCTGTGGGATGAGATCCCCGCGACAATCCCTTCCCAATCAACTCACATCCTCAGCACTTCAGAAAAACCTTTTCACTGGACAGATCAAATCAAAACTTGTCTAGTGTTTTTTCGTTGTTAGCCAGGCACATAAAGAGAGATCTTTTAAAGAAACTGCTGCTCTGAAACTCTGGAAAAAAAAACAACAAAACATAAAAATTTGAGGATCGAGACTGTGGAGATAAAACGCCGATGGAGTGAGCTTATTAGGTCAGCAGATGGTTGAGTGTTTCATTTATCACCAGGAATGAGAAGCTGATCCACAGACACTGTGTCAGTTCTGCTTATGTGAGTTTGTGTGGAAATGCATGATAAATATATGTATAACTGTTGATTTCTCTTCATCTTTTCTCTTCTTTTTTGAGTGCTGATTGTGTGGGCATAAATAGTGCACATTCAGTGTAATGTTATGGTACTTGAAGGAGCTATCAACTGTGTCAAAGCCTGTCATCAGCCCACACAGCTCCATCTGCTCTGCTGCCTCTTAAGCCGCATGTTTTCAACATGAAACTGGGTGTTTCCTGTTTGCTTTCCTCATTACTCAGGTCTGCGAAGGAATGAAAAGGAAATCAATGAACATCCACGTATGCAATATTCATATCACAATATTCTATTACCAGGTGTTTTCGATACTAATTTCACTTCTTCACTTTGACCAGCTCAGGTTTTGGAGGACAGAATAAGACAGAGAATGAAAACGTAGCAAAAATCCCAAATAAAAACGGCAACATAAGACATTTAGCAGCAGCATTTTTTGGGTAACTTTTGAAAAGCTGTCACAAAATAAGAGCATCTTACGGATAGCTTAAAAAGACAATGAGATATTAATAGGCCAAACGTTTCAAATATTTATATTTGTATATTTAGTGCATCAAAGCACAGTAAGGAGCAGACAAAAAGAGTAGACTTAAAAGGCAACCATCTTAGGAGGAAGAAATGCTGAGAAAAGAAGTAGGAACAAGGATATTGTTCTTTCACTTCCAGTCTGGTGGAAATAGGACACAGTCAGCCTTCGAGGAAGAAAAGGAAATTAGCAAATTCCCAGTTGCTTTGCCTTCTCTCCATTTTCTCTTTTTCCTGGACATAAAAAAATGAGGAGAAAGCAGGAGACGGAAAGTGATAAGAACGCAAAATCTGCTGCTGATTTCCTACCGTTAAAGATCTGTTAGAGGCTATTTTAAGACTTCTCTTCATCTCCACATTGCAGGGAAACCACGCTCCATCAATCCTGCTGCCATACAGTTCATTAGTCTATGACACAGCAGGACGGATGCTAATTATGTTACGGACAGAATCTGCATAAAAAGCAGCAGCGGACTGACGGGCATATAAATTCAGCGAAACATTTTTCTACCCAATATCGACAGAGGAATTCATCTGCAATGCATTACTTTAATTGATGATCAGGAAGCAAAAAGTTCAGTACCTGAGTGTTTTATGTCATTATAAGCAAAAATAGCATTGTCAATTTGTTAATGATTTATGCGGAAGTCTTGGGGAAACAAAAAATAGCCACAGACTAAGTTTATCGCAACATACTTGGATGAAATAATGTTTCATGTTTTCCAACTAATAACTACTTTCATAAAGTACAGAAAGTGAGTAAATCAATGTTTGGAAAAGGATCATCTCATCCAAAATGTCCTAAAGTAATGCAAGAATTTGTCTTGTCAAAGAAACATGCAAAGCTTACATTTTTTATTGATACTTCAACATATTAAAATAAGTTTTATTAATATATGTATCTCTGGAACCTTAACCATCTTTACTGAATGTCTATAAATAGACCTAAATATATATATGTGTGCATTTTGTTGGTTTGTGTTTTATAACAGTCTAATTATTTAAAAAAAAGTCTTGTCAACAAAAAGAAGACAGGGTGATCAATTGTGCCCTGACACATTCATACGTTAGAATAATAAAAATACAGAAATTAACATATTTTGGATTGTGAGAGGATGTTGGAGAACCTGGAGAGAACCAATGCATGCAGTGAAACAACTGCAACACTATCTGGCCCCATAATGAATGAAGAAAATTACAATTTAAAGCACAATGAAGACTGCGTCAGATTTCTTCTTCAAATAATCTTCATAGTGCTTTGCTGAGCATCATCAGCAAAACAGGAATAATGTGTAAATATTAATATTCCTTGATGTGCAGGTTGGACTCTCTTTGGTCTCCTATATCTATGTTGGTACTGTCTGATCAGTAAAACAAATCCTGGCAGGCTCTGCTGAATGCATGACTCTGGATAGAGTCGCTGCTCTTGGCACCTGAAGGTATAATACAGCACCTTTAAGCTGGAAGATAGGATTTTTAGCACTAAAGTCCCACATTTAAAAAAGAAGCAGGATAAATTCCAACAGCAAAGGAAAAAAAGAAAAAAGATGGAATTCTGGGAACGTCCCAATCAGCCGTGGCGCTGATGGCCTCCAGATAACACAGATAATCAGTGACGGGGGACAAACGGCTGTTGCACCAGGGAGGGAGACGGGAGAAGCATGCGTCTGAATGACACGCATTGAGACAGATCAAAAGCTTTGGCGGGAAACCTTCACACGCCCGTTTGATGTCTGATTGGTGGGGAAATTCTGGGCAATCTAACGCGCGCGGGCTGCTTGACTGTGAAGTGTGTGACTTATCTGTTTGCGAATGAGGAAGGGCATCAGTGTGACGTGAAGTGTGACCGTGTTTAGAAGCGTGCAGAGCATATGCACACGCTGTGCGACACGCTACATCTGTTTCTAACGTGACTCCATTACATCTCCTATGGTATACCGACAACTCATACGAATCCCTGGTTTATTCTCTCTACATGTCACTTGATTTGAACAGCTTTGTCTTAATGCAGAGGCCATTTTCCTGGGTTATAATTATATAGCTGTCATCACTTTTGAACAACTTGACAAAGACACTTTCTTGCTAGCATGAAAGAGGTCAGCAATTTTTCTTCCCTAGTATTCAGTTTATCAGATATGAGTGCACACATGGATCTGTTTTGCACAAATTTTGAAATTATTTGGTTTTTCACATTTTTTAGTGCAGGACAAAAGGACTATTTAAAGAATTTTTTTTTTTTCCTCTTTGTTTGTTTGACCAATCTAACCTGTAGTGCTTACAACCACATACAACCACTATTTAGTTGGATTTATTGCAATAGACCAAATGGTACATGGTTTTTAATGTTTTTTTGTGATATAAATTGTAACATGAGTTTATATTCAGCCCACTTTACTTTATTCTTCTGGGACCAAATTGGACTTTTTGTCATAAGTGCAAAATATGTTGACTTAACATGCCATTCATGTGGTAAAACTTGGTCCAGTCAAAGTCCAGGCCTAAAAGCAAGCTGTGAATTTGTTGGTATGTCTTTTCAAATCTTAAAACTTGTTCATTCATTCACAGATACTCTCCAATCTCACTGAGCATAAGTTATTTAACAAAAAATGAGCATTAGTATCATTTGTGTAAGGCCAAATCTGTGAGTTTAACCAAAAACACTTGCGGTTGCAATTGGAGCAAATTGTTGTTCAGTAAAATATAGTCACGGGGCCTGATTTTTATTCCTATAAAAAAGAAAGAAAGAAAAAAGCATTTTTTTTCCCCTTCCACTAAACAATTGTTTTGATTTCTGAGTACCACACCTGTTGCTTGTTGGTGAATACTTCACCTGATAAGCCAAGCACATCAGAAGGTTACAGCTGTGTAGTTTGCAGCATGGAGGTTCACTCAACGTACGCAGGTTTACCCTAACCCTATGCTGTTATGACTGATGCATAATTGGTGTATGACTTAGATCACCGACCTGATTTTTGGCCTCTAACCCAGATGTTTTCAAACACACACACACACAGTATTTATTCACAATCAGACGTACCACACCCAGGCCTCGACCCCCCTCAGATATCATCCCAGCTGATTACACAGTAACTCCTCTCGAGTGCAGCCTGTGACAGGCTTTTTTTTCAGCCCTGATTAATACTAACCACTGCTATTTCAATGTCTTCAGCATGTATCCATCAGTTTCTTTTCTGCTCTTACTTTTAATCGATTGCTGCAGCGTGTGCTCCTTCTGCTTTCATACGCTTGTCCTTTTGTCGTCTTTCTTTAGCTACATCCCTTGCTCCTCTTGCTTACCCTAGTTCCACATTGACAGCTTCATCTGGACTAAAAGGTCAAGCAAGACTTTTGCAAAATAATTCAACAACAATCGACTTATGATTAATTTCTATAATGGCTCATTAGGTCAATAATAAATCATGATGTTATTGACGATAACATCCACTTAGATCTTCCTTTAGTCTTGTAGTTTCGCCACCATTCAGACGAGGGCACCACTGGTCATTCTTACGTAGAGCCAGTTGATACAGGAATAAAGATGGCGGCTGCATACCAGAACGGGAAAGATAAACGGTTCAAGCAGAGTCCAGAGTGGGATTTAAATTTCAAAACAGAACCGTGTAAACACTCAATGAGCTTTACTTCAAATTACTGACTGATGTGCTGTACAAAAGTGAGGATAATCCAGAAAAATTAGGACATGATGGAAAAAAACATGACGCCAATAAGCAAGATAGATTTTTTTTTTCTATTCAGCAACCTAAGAGGCTTCTGTTTTGCTGTATTTCATAAAATGTCTGAGTTTAATAAGGTGAGAAAAAGCACAATTTTCTGTTAATTTTGTCTGACAAAATAATGTTACATTTTATTGATTTATCTTTTTTTAAATAAGCATGTTATGCACGCCTGTGAACCTTTGCTTTGTAGACCAACACAAAGCAGATCATAATTGTGAATTAGAATAAAAATGACAAGAGTTGAAATGTTCACCTTTGCGGAGTAGCTCAAGCTCAGTCAGCTTGGATAGGGAACATCTGTCAGCTGCAGCTTTCAAATTTAACCACAGATTCTCAAACGCGTTCAGGTCTGGAATTAGACGGGGCCGCCACACGAATATGTTTTGATCCGAACCGCTTCATTGTAGCGCTGGCTGTACTTTTAGGATCATTAAAGGTGAACCCTTGTCCCAATCTTTTGCAGCCTGAACATCCATTTCTTGCTAGGTTTGATTTGTGGCACACACTTTCCATTTTACAGGTGGTTGACCAGGCGGTGCTCCGCAAGATGTCCAAAACGTGGAATATTGTTTTATTGTCTGATTCTGCTTTAATCATTTCCACAGCGTCCTCACTTTTAATCATTGCATATAGCTTTACAAGATGTGAAGAGGCATTTCCTCTCGGTTGAAGTGCTTTTATTTAAGTTACTTAGAAATGGAGTAAAATCTGTGACCTTACACTTGTGTCTCTTAACCTCCGTAGGTGGAATTCTGTAAAACACAAAGATCCGCTCTCCGAAAGGAAATTGCCTTCACTCCTGCTTATCTGACTAAAGCTGCGGCCAGCTGTTGCATGTTGACCGCATGTGTGCTGGAAGACCGCATGCTATTTCCTGAGCTGTCTGTTAGGTTCGCAAGCACAGTTGCTTTTCTTTTTCTTTCAGTATACCAGAACCAAAGGACGCCTCAGGCTCCTGAGTGGCACGAACACTAAGGTGTTTACTCCGCTTCCGATTTGTGTGACAAAAGGGGATTATTTGTTGCACTAATGAGCATTTGTTCGAGCTGCAGTTTTTGCAGCACTGACACGACTGTCTGTGAATGCATCAATCACATAAACACTGATTTGTTTTCGATTCTCTCAATGCCTTCTTACAAGGCATTGAAGAATGCTTTGTAAGAAGTTTGAATAACTTTCCTGCCGTAGTTATTCAAAACTACGGCAGGAAAGCTCGGCAAATTATATCACTATGTACGCACTCACAAAAACAAAGTCGGATAGATGGATGGATTATAATTAAAAGTGAGTTTGTGCAATTTTGCCATAACATTCATGAGTCAAAAGTGTAAATAATGACATCCTGATAGACTAAGTGAATGTGTTTCAACATAAAAGTTAGTTTATGAAACTAATGGACAGCAAAACTAATACAGATCAGAACAAAATGGACAGAATGTGCCACGTAGATGGAAATAACAAAAGCCTGCTTAGGCAGATCATTAGCATTCTAATCTTTAATCTAATTTAATCACATCATTCACCCCCTACTGGCTCTACAACAGGGGTCTGCAACCTGCGGTACTCTTATAAACTTTAAAAATGATAAACAACTGATATTTTAAAAATAGATGAAATAACAAATGCAGATTTGAGCTGCTTTTATGGGTTTTCTTCATGGAAAGGAATTAATTTCCACAGCAAAATGACACTAAAAGTACCACTCATTTTAATTGTTCTTGTTATTAGGCTGTGATGAAAATCTGATGATTTTCAGCTTGACTGACTTGACCGGCGACTCAAAAATCAAAACTCAAAAATCCGATCTTTTTCCAATTAGTAAACACATCTTAACCATTAGAGGTTGCACTAACATCAGCAGTATTTTCTGTGGAAGTTGTTACTAAGTGAAGAAGAGTAAAAGTGAATTTTCAGTACCAGTGGCGCGTTTAAAACTGAAGTTATGGAGAGCACAGAAACATGAGACGCTATTAGCAACCGTTTGTTTTTGTCAAAGAGGCAAACTGACCCAAACCCAACTGAACAGAGAACAGCCAAGTAGCTCTGTTTCACTCTTTTCAGCTTCCACCATCCATCCATTGAAACCTGATGGATTTGGAAATGACTGTACTCTTCTGGAAATGTTGGAGTGAAAATTCTCAAGGGGAAAATCACACAAACTTCTATTTACAGCTAACAATTCAAACTCTTCTAATAGGCCCATTTAAGATGCTAAGACGGTAATCTCCGAACCATTTGGTCCTCGTTTTATAGTGGTAAAACCCTGTTTTACAGCAACTTGCCCCTGCAAGGAGCTAATCGCCTCTGCTTCTAATATATTAAATTAACGACTCCTCCCTCCCAGGACGGATAGAAGGCAATACATTGATTGCCGTGGAATGAGACGTGCTTAAAAATTGAATCAATAGGTCAAACCAGAGGTCAGACATTGGCCACAAATCTGACTGGTGCACCTCAAATATTCACTTGATGTGTAGTTCTGTATAATGTTGTTTTCCTATAGCACATATGCAGCGACTATAAAAGTATTCACCCCCTTAAATATTTTACCCTTTTTATTGCTTTTGCAAATCAATCATGATCACCAAAATTGCTCTTTTTGTCAAAAAAATGCCCATTAATGTCAGAGTGAAAATGGATTTCTACAAAATGCTGACAAAAAAAGCAACATGAAATAAGTAATTGCCTAAATATTCACCTCCATAAGTCAGTATTTAGTAGATGCACTTTTTACAACACATACTGTGTGTGGATCAGATTCAGTCAGGCTTTATTTCCTTCGTCCTCGCAAAACCGATAAAGGTCTGTCAGGTTGTGTGGGGATTGGTAGTGAACAGACCTTTTCAGGTCCGGCCACAAATTCTCTATCGGACTGAGGTCTGGGCTTTGACTTGGCCACTCCAGAACATCCAGTGTGTTGCTTTCAAACCATTTCTCTGTAGATGGAGAGGGTGGTGGGGGATTGGACCTCTGTTGGATTAGGTGAGTCAGTAATGTCTCAGAATTTTATTTAATTCTTTTCTAGAAATCAGTTTGACATTAAAGGGTTTTCATAGCTTTTTGTTGACAAAAGCTAAAAAATTTTGTTGGCTGCTTTTACAAATCAGTCATAATTTGTAAAAGAAATAAAGAAGGTTAGACATTCAAGGGGGGTGAATACTTTTTATAGGCACTACAAAAAAAGCCTAGTCACAATATATAATATAAATATATAACTTCTTGATGTTTAGTCTTTAAATCAGCATATAAACAATTTAATAATAGTTTCGTACAATCTGGTGATGATGTACACTTTTAAATCACAACAGCATGGTTTTACATAGAAAACCCACTGGAAAAAGTGAAGTTCTCAGAGTGTGGGGCATGTGTGCGCGTGCGTGTGTGTTTTTTTAAAGGCAACGTGTTCACAATGGAAATCCAGTAAACATCTTGTAAAACATGATCAAGGTTAATGTATAACTCTTAGATTCTTACAGGGACAATAAGACTCAGGGAAATCCATTGAAGTGGGCAGAAATGTTTGGAAAGACCTTGATGTTCATGTTTGTGTTTTTTTAATGCAGGGCAATAAAATTAAAATAAAATACAAGGAAAATTTTTATTTGAATAGCTTAATCCCTTAATGCTTTTGGTTCAATGCCTTAGAGCATTTTAAACATACATAAACTAAATGACAAACGCTCCACAAAGAACGTATCTGTTCAAGAATCCTTTACTTAGAAGTTAGAGATGCTAATAATCCTCACTAAACTTTAATTTGCGGGTTATTCATCCAAGAACACCAGACTCAGCAAACTAAAAGTGAATATTCCACCACAGCCAACACTTTGCGAGAATCAATAACGGAGGGGGGGGAAAAAAAAATTAAGCTATTATTGAATTTCTGAGATGGGACACTTTTGGCTAAAATAACTTTATTAATAGCAGGACTTGGACCATAAAATTGTTCTTTGAGATTGCCAAAAGAAGCAGGAGACAGAAAGAAGGAAATTGCTTTTTTTTTTCTTCCTCCAAGTGAAAGTGTGTGTGAGCGTTGATGCCGAGCCAATCAGAGGTGAAGTCGGAGACTGCATGTTCCCATGTTGAATATTGCCTCTTTAATGTGCATTTTGACTATGTAGGGATAACAGTGATTTGAACTTTGGTTAGACTGCGTGAAGAAATGTTCCACCTCCTTAAAGTATAGCTGCGCACTGGGACACACATGCACAGACTCTTTGGGGTGCAATGAAAAGTTGCTTTGAAACCACCCAGCTCTGAGAACACAGAACTGTTAAATACTTTGAAGGATGTGTTTTTGCAGGAATGTGTGTGAAAACGTATTACTCACCTACTCGTCAACCAGCAGGAAGCCCATATGGAGAACAAACAGCACCACAAAAAGGGAGAAAGAAAAAAATTATTAGTTCAATATATTTTCTTTGATATAGCAAACCATTGAAACTGGTGTAGAAAGTTAAAAGACCATCTTCACCACTTTTTTTTTTTTTTTTTTAAGAAGCAGAAATGTCTGAAGTTTTGAAAATGTTTCATAACTACTTTACTTTATTAGTACAACAGACACTGTCATCTTTACTGTCATCTTTGGTTAATTCAAAACCTATAAAATAATTAACCTTGTTGGGAAAAGACATGAGAACCCTTAAAAGATTAATGAAGCCAAGAGAAAAGAATATAAAACACACTAGATGACATTGAGGGAGAGAATGATAAAGATCCTAATAACGTTTTTTGTTATTCTCTGGTTTTAGTAGGTATAGTTTGAAATATTTATTTTCTATTTGTCTTTTCTTTTTTAATAACATCTGCAATTACTTCCTTGCTATCGTTCCTTCACATTTTCTAATCTTTTTACTTGAAACGATTGACGAAATATAGTCTGATAATATAACCTTATTAGAATCAGACTTTTAGATTTTGAATTTAAAACTCTAGATTTTTGTCATTTACTGTTGTGTTTGTGATTTTCTTTTTTTAATTCTAGTTTAAAGTCACCAGGAAAAATTCAATATTTGCCAGTAAAGAATTCTGCTGCGAATGTTGTGACCTTCCGGTGACCCAAGCCAAAGCAAACGGCACTAGATCGTTTAGCCAATCAAATTACGCTCCTTTAATCTCTCGATTCAAGTGCTCAACTCTGCTGCAACTCTTAAAAGTCCACCATGCTAAACAGCTGTTTGTCACGTAATCAAAGGAGTGTAAAATTGATTGGCTAAAAGCTTACGTCACCACATGATCGCAACATTCTCTGGAAAATCTTTGCATACGAAGTTTTGCAGTTGAGCTTTTGAGGCAATTGTTTATTTTCCAAGCAAATTTTTTGCAGGTTAATTTTTGCACGTAAAATTTAGTTGTAAATATTGATGAATCACTAATGATGATTCACTTCCCTCAGCAAGCTAAATGCTTGAAACTGAAAGCATAACTGAAAGCTTGAGTTCTGAATAATTCGGCCACTTTAACCTTTGGGGGAACAAAGTGAAGTAAAGCTTCGCTCCCTGATGCTCGGCTAATTCTTAAACATAAAAGTAATATCCCCTGTGATGTACGCTCTCCTTTGAAAGCTACACGTTTGATTCCACTACACAGGCACAAGCATATCAAAAATGTTAGTTCTACGCAGATAACTTGAGGTTCCAACCAGGTTTCTGTCACTTCCTGAGTTTTAGACCTGCGCAACATGCATTTTTTCAATATGACAGCAGTGTGACAGCCCCTTAAGTAACGCTGAAGGATTCTAAACACCTGAAAGAACCTGTTTGTTCTTCCAACTTTAGCTCAAAGTCTCAGAAGGATGAATTACTACTTATCTCATTCTTAAAGCCATTAAGATCTTTCTGTGGAAAAAAATGCCAGTAAATTCCTGAGTCATGAAGCAAATATAATTACTCTTTCCTTACAGGCGACGAATCTACACAGTAAATTGTTTAATCACTGTTGTACGTTGCGACCGAGAGCAGCCGGCGGCGTTGTTGCGGAAAAGAGCGGTATGTAATGGAACATCAGCGGGTCTCGTGTCTGGCTTACAACTGAAGCTGTGTTTTATCTCTTGCCGAAGAGTACACACACAAAAACAGTAGTGGTGTCTGCGAGCTGCCTGTGGTCTGGACATGATCACAGGCTGCGGTCAACACTGCAGTGTCTGGGTTATACAATTTACACTTGTCCACGCACCAACACACACATACACACATGCGCGCAGAACGTGTCATCAGCTTGAGACTGTGCCCGTGTACTTTTAACAATCTTTCATGGTAAATGAAGTTGGGTTTGCCTTTTTTATCTTTTAAAGTGGCCCTAAACAACAGCTTTCCGGGCTTTTAGAAAGTTTTTCTTTTTTCTTTTGTTTTTACTAGTTTTCAGTTCAGTCCTTCAACATACCAAGACAAAATAAAAGAAAGTCAAGAAGACTGTGACTTTTTATACTAAACCATTTTTGGCAGCATTCATGGTTCACTCTTTTTTTTCCTTTTGATTCTTAGTTGTTTCTTATGTTCTGTTCTTTTGTATGGGTTTTGGTTTTTATTTTTACCTTCAGTCTACAGTGTTTGGTTTATTAAGATCATCTGATGTTTTGCCTAAATGCCAGTTCAGCTCCACATCCTGCAGATTAGTCTTAACTGGGTCTTAAGTCACTCAATCATCTCCACAGCAGTTAAAAGCCACTGCATTTCAATGCAATGCCTCCTCATCAGATCCTTCTGCTCCCCTGCCATCCCACTTTCTTTGTTGTCCAACCTGCTATTTCTTGCGCACCCTATGATTTTCTTGCTCTCCATTTGAGTTTTTGTAAGTTTGTAGATTTTATCTGCTGCCACTCTGCCTGCCAGTCTGCTTTGCATTTGGTTCCTCAGTATTGCATCATGAGTTATTTACTCAAGTTATTTCCTTATCCACTGAAACACAAAGCATTGTATCAGGTATGGGTATCATTTTCAGTGTCTACATGCAAAATATATCTGTAAATTAGGATAGTAGCTTCACACTGAGCCTGCTTACTGCTAGCCACGGAAATAACTGAAGGCAGCCTATAAAAATTGGTGGTTTGTAGCCACAGGACGACCATCAGCACAGATAGCTATAAACAGAACCTGTTATGAAACCCGCTCACCCCAAAGGTTCCTCAGTTAACAGCAAGTTTTATATGACTGAAACTGGAAGAAAAAAAACAAACAAAAACACGTCGAGAGACTGTGTATGAAACAGCTAAGTGGTTTTGTTTATGTCTGTTCATCCTGACACAAGGATGGTAAGGTTTATCCGTGCTCACAAATGTCAAACTGTATCAAAAACACTCCCGCTGATCTTGTGTGTGGCTTTCCCACCCGTTCGTGAGCTTCCTGTTACAAAAATATCGCTGCCACCTGCTTGTATAACTGTCTCTGAGCTATTTCTCCTCCAAAGCAGCATCTCAACAGCTGCTGAAGAAGTATCAGCGCGGCTCTTTCTGTGAGGAGTATCAGTCTCTTCCCACTCAGTGGACATATCAAGCAGGGTGTGGTTGTGTAAAGGATACACCTTCCTTATTTAACTGCCCTACATTCCCTCCTCACACACACATCACTGTCTCAATAGGAGTAATGACCAGACATTCTCATGTGGCCTTTGACCCTTAAACCTCGGCTCAGGCCTATCCTTCCCCTCCGCCCCCACTGGGCCCACACTGGTGGAGATTTTAACATGTGCAAGCATGTGCATAAGTTCCCCAGCATCTGGAACATATTCCAACTCTCATTTAGGTTTATGGCGGAGCTGTCGCTGGCGCTGAGCATGGACATCTATGGAGCTCCAAACCCGAAGAGCTGCACTTTAAAGAGCCCCTGAATGAGAGGCCCCACATGGGCCCAGTTCTCCCCACAGATGCAACCATTAAAGTGTTCGCTGGATGGGGTCACGGCCTTATTCACCCGCCTTGATAGCTGTAAAAGGTGATGGGAGCGGGGGGAATTTTTCAAATCATCATTGTGATTTGAAAAATATCACCTTCTCAAATTGTTGCTCAGCTTATAAAACAGAGAGACAATAGCTCTGTTAGTTGCTGTATTCCTGCTGTATATTAAGGGAAGGGCCGGTTACAGAATGCTTCGCCACCACAGAGCAATCTGTATAAAAAAGTAGTTTTGCACTCCTACATCAGTGCTTCTTGTAAGTGGAATCAAATGACACAATGTCCTTTAGCAAAACCACAAAGGTTGTGTGTAGTCACGTCAAATAACTTGTTACAGCACAGTAAAGCACTTTAGGGCACTTGTAAGATGGTGTAAACATCATTAGTCTTTCATAATGGTTGCTATGGCAAAATAAAAAAAAAATAAAAAATTGCTGGAGGGGTATGACATACTGGAACAGCCCAGAAGGTAGACACAGATTTTGAAGTTGTGTGTTTAGTTAAACAGTAAGAATAATCCCTTCTTGGTCTTAGTCCTACTTATATTTTATAGTCATCCTGATTAGCTTGACTGTTTGTTTTGAGTCAACTTTGCCCGTTCTTGTAGCAAACATCTAGATACTTGGCAATATTGTTATTTATGCTAATTCTAAGAGTGGGACACGTATGATACGCTACTTGTTTTACTGGTTCTGACTTTTACGTTCGATTAGATAATGGAGCTTTAATCTTCTCATATCAACACTGGGATTAACCCTCCCACAGTCATGACTCTCTGGAGGACCGTGGCAAATGTCACAGCCAGACACCGGGGAAGCGGTGGTTTTTCCCGTCAGACCGTCAGTTCCCGGAACCACACACACAAAAAAAAGCTTGCAAAAGCGAACGAGGGGTCAGTGCAACCTCGCCGGACCACACACGGGGCAAAAAGGGTTAATTTTAAACTTTTAAAGCAAGTGAACCACAAATGCTCTCACAGATCAAAACTTATGCACATGCTAAATCTGGTTTCTTTATCTCTTTCTAGTAATAAAATATAAATTACAATAAACTGCATTTCTTCCTCCTCCCTTGTCATATTTTAGACAGCCTCACATTTTGCAATTGAACTGCATCTTGGAAAAGACATAAGTTGCTTCAGTCCCATAGCAATCATATGTGCAATTTAGAGGTGTGTGCGCGTTCTTCCACTTTGAGACTACTGTTTTACAGTCAGACAAGCACATACTGATCTACAGATGCATAAAGTCTGATCATGGCACTATAGTTATTGGGATGTGGATGGTGAATTCAGCCACGTTTCTTGTCTTTCAAGGTCTTTGCATGACGATTGTGAAAAATCGTTCAAAGCGTAATGGGGAGGGAATTGTGCTTATGTTGCACCCAAGAGGAATTCCCAAAGACCTTACAACGTTCTTCCACATTCTGACTGATTTTTTTTGTCTCGTGTTAAAGCCTTAAGGAGCACAAATAGGTAAATTAAAACACACCCCTAAAATCAGATGGCACAATTCTCTTCTTTTTAACCTAATCTATTCAGAATGTTTTAAACATCTATCTGCCATTGACTGACATGCGGTCTGAAACTGGCTCAATGCAAGTCTTTACAGTGTCTTTTCCATGCTCACCAACTATTACTGAATACTTGTGTAACTAGACTCAAAAACTCTGATGTTCTGAAAATCAGACTGTTCAAAGTTTGATGGCATATCAAGCACCATCTCAAAATAAACAATATTTTGAGGAGACATTGAAAGATGACGACATTAAACATTAAAATGGGTCCAAAAAAAGAGACCCAGAAATAAATACCTTTTCTTTTAAAAGGCTTAAGCTGCAGCCACCCAGAGCTGTCGGTGGCTTGTGGTGAAAAAACATGCGCTGCTGTAAACAACTCTCCCACAGCTAAGCTGCAGCAGGTCTGTTTCCAAAGAACCTGTGCTGCAGGAAAGCATCGAGGTTTTAAGTCTTGCACTGCTTCTATTTTGAGTCTCTTACTCCCTTCATTTCTGGCTGTGGTCTCTGCTGAACTTGAAATAACCCCCTCAGCAAGTAAGCACTAATTACAAAGCTTCATCTTGTCAACAAGGCTGTATAGATATTTTTCTTTAGCAGATTGGGCTCATTAAGTCTCTGTGCTTGCAGCGAGTCGATTGAGGGACTCTGCCAAAGCAAGGGAGAGGAACAGCGGCGGGTTGTGTCTGCAAACTGTGCAATCGGCTTGCAGTGTTCCCCACAGTGTTTTACATGCTGGTCTGACCTTTTTCCATTCACAGAGGCAGAGGTGACAGAGAAAGTGATTGAACATACACATTACTCAGAGACCCACACTTGTTTCAAAACGACATATGACAGAACAAATGACATAACATGATGCGATGTTCAAATTGACACTCTAAGCAGTTATGTTAAATAAATGTACTCAATAAGAGTGATGCACTTTTCAAGCCAAATGTCTCACTCTGAATCAAGTATAGGAAGATAAAAGTTATTTTTTACTTTTGTGTTTGCTCTTTGTGAAAACCTGTAAAAGATAAAGTTAAACTTGAAAAGCAATTAGCTTCATTTTAGAAAGTTACTTCTTAACCAACCTGGTCTTGAGTGAGAAAATAACAGGTTTATTTAAGGTCAGGTCATGCTACCACATGTCAATGGGATTTGTCTACAAACTTTGACTAAGCTACATCTAAACATCTTTTTTCTTCTTTTAATCCACTTGGAAGTAAACTTGCTGGAGTGCTTCAGCTTGAGCTTCAGATCACAAACTGCTTGCTCTTTCTCTGTAAGTAGTTTCTGGGAAAGAGTAGGATTCATTGGTTCATCACTTTACAGAAAGTCGTTCTGCTTCCGAAGAAACAAAGGAGCCATAACTACAAAGTCTTTTTTTGTTGTTGTTTTTAACCTTGACATAGTCAAAATCTTCGATGCTATGTTATTGTCAGAAGTGTCCATTTGTGGACACTAATCCCTCTTATTAGGGCGTGGAGTACCGAAGCCTTATTAATGGTTACTAAATAAATATTCCACTGCTTCAAAGTGGACAGCATGCCAACATGTCAAAGACTTTGTTTCTTATTTGGTTTTCAAATTTCTGTATTTCTCTAAATTTCACAAATCAGGACATGACATGTTGATTTTAGAAATGATTTAGTCTACTTGATGTTATCAGACAGGTTCTACAAATACTTTCTTCATCCCACAGGTCTGGTCATACCTGACTAATTAACAAGTTAATCATTTGAAGTTACATTTTAGCATTGGTCCAGATTACCGTATTTTCCGGACTACAGAGCGCACCTCACTAGAAGCCACACCTACAATTTTTTTTTTTAAACTGGTAACGTACAGTTACCAGTTTAAAAGGCGCACCGGGCTTATATATATAAGGCGCACCGGGCTATAAGCTGCTGGTGTCTCCGCTGCTCTCAGTTTTCACAAGGACGTGGCAACAAAATCAAAATTAGTGCTTTCTTCTTTGATTTCCAATTTTGACTTCTAATGATTCACTTCCTGCTAAAGAGCCCCCTGGTGGTTGAAGAAAAATCCACAGAGAAGCCGCACCAGGTCGCATGGTTCAAAGCGTAGGAAAAAAGTAGTGGCTTATAGTCCGAAAAATACGGTAGTTTTTTTGTTTCCACTTTAAAAATCTAATCAAATTAATTATTTCCATATTCACTCAAATTCTCTTTGTCTTTTATTGACATCTGTTTGATGAGCTAAAGCATTTAAATATGGCAAAAGAGAAAAAAAGAAATTAGTAAGGTAGAAATGTTTTTTACTGTGCTATTAATAGAGTAGAAATTGAGTCTACATCCAGCAGTCTCAGCAGGTTTTAAAGGTTATTTAAAAAGCAAAGTTTTGAGCAACAGTGTGATTTAAAAAAATAAATAAATAAAATCAAACCCATCCAGAAGGGAAATTGCCACTTTGCAGCTTTGATTGTGGTAGAAGAAGGTGAGGGATAATCAAAGACTTTTAAAGTTATCCTCTGAGGACAGAAAATGTCCAGAAAGTTAAATGGACATTTTCTGCAAATAAAAGGGGGAATTGAAACACGATTCTGCACTGACACACTGGTATTTTCACTGATACCAGCTACAGATGAACTGCATGGTCTGATCCCTGTGGCATTTAAGCACCTTGCCACGGTCCGTAAGACAGATTAATCAGAACATGAAATACCCATTTCAGCTCCTTCTTTACTCACGATTTCATACTTTGGGAGTAGGATATGTGGTTGGGATTGAATTATTCATTGTAACTGTTGCAGAGGTGCACAAATTCAGACTTTACAAACAAGCCAAAGGGAAAATGAGTCAGAGGCCAATATGAATTTGTGACTCAATTTTATGAGTCTGCAAATATCAACCGAATTACTCATACTGATACTGGGGGGGTCATCTAATACAAGAAATTATTTTTCTTTCAGCGTAACCTATTCATCATTTACCAGAAAAAGTCCACAAAAGGTGCAAATTAATTATTGAAAAATATACGTATTACCACAGGAAGCAGCGAGAACTCCCAAACCAAGGTTGCAATCGGGTCATTTTGTTCTTGCAGCCCTGTGAGACAGAACACAATTCTCTGTTCTTGTGGAGTGAATAAGCCGTCAACACTACACAGTCAACTGTTTGTAGTATTAGAGCAAAGTGGAAGTGACTGGGAACAGCAGCAACTCAGCCACAAAGTAACAGGCCACTTAAAATCGCACAGCAGAGTCAGCGGATGCTGAAGCCCATAATGCTCAGAGGTCAGGAGTGACATTTTGTAAACTTTATGTAGTCAAGTATGATGCAAAGCATTAGAAGAAGTGGTATAAACACCCGGCCATGGGATTAGACAGAAGTGGAGAGGTTTTCCTTGGAGATATGAATCATGCCTTTTGATGTGGCAATCCAATGGATGAGTCTGGGCTTGGTAATTGCCAGGGGACAGCACTTGCTGTAAAGTTTTATGCAGAGGAGATTATGGTGTGGGACGATTCTTTAGAGATTGGGCTTGAAAACTTTTGCCCCACCTCCACAGGCGTGGCTTTAACCAGTTCTTCCCCAATCATTCCTGCCTGGATTGGTCTCCATTTGCAGATTCTGCATGGCTCTTCTCTGTTTGGAACCATGTTAGGCATAGTGCAAGCCACACCTAGCCAGGTATTGCACAAAAGCAATTTGATTGGTCATTTGTTGCTTTTTTTTGTGGAATCTGCGGTGAGACTGTAGTACTCGCCAAGATGGCAAGCTCCTAATCGATAATTCCATGGTAAAAGCTTGAGGTCCAAACCTATTTATCAATTGTGGAGGAAGGACATATAGAGCGTCAACTGGACGAGGCACGACCCCACTGAACAACTGTGCCAAGAGATTTCAGAGAAACTGTCCACCAAACAATACGAATGACATCACTGGAGTGTCAACCACAGATCCTGCACGCTCCTGACCCGTCCACATTCCTGTCCATATTCACGCCCACTTCATTGAGGAATATACTGCCAATGGAAACACGCTCAACTTGATTAGAACTAAACCAGACATTAACTAGAACATTTAGGTAAACATTGGAAGCATCTGTAAATCCCCAGGTAGGGTGCTGGTCTTGTTGGTCTCCAAGCTACTTCTCTCAGATGACTTTTCTCCTGACTAAACAATCATTGTTTGCTTTATTAACTCACGTTCAGGAAGTAGACTTTGCAATGTAATTTATTGTTGTTGGCCAATGGATTAGTCAAGGATTCCTGTGTTTAGTGTTTCAAACATCATTCTTCAAGCATCAATGCTCCATTCTCAGCTACCTAGAACTGCAGAGATTTAGATAGTTATAACTATGGTGACATGCAAGCCTGAACACAGCTGAAAAAGAACAGTCGCAAAGAGTTGTCAAAAACATTTATATCTGCCCTTTTTAAATCAGAGGCAGCTTTCATTAAGTTAGCTTAAAGATAAACTCATTCCCAACTCACCATGGCAAAGACCTAAATATATTAGTTTCAGCTCAAAGTATTGGTGTACACTGTGCTGTGTATTCAAGCCAGCATTGCTAAACCTCCGAAGGCAAATATTGACCCTTAAGTGGTTAATGGTCACATAGGAAACTGTTTACTGAGAAGACTCTTCAGAAACTGAATGCCGCAATAGCTTTATTAATGACAGAATTGTGTCAGATTTAAATCAGGTAAAGACAGAAAACAAGGATAAATGATATAACCGTCTCTGCTAAAGAGTCATGGCCAGTCAGCATAAAATCCATTTAAATGTGATGTAAAAGAAAATAAAAAATAGAAAAACTGGTGAAATATATTGCTGCGGGTGATGTAATCCCATGAAGGAGTAATCAAATCCCCAATGGATCATTTCCGCTGTAATGTGTCTGGAAGCAAATCTTCTTAAGCATTGGTGTGTAGAGTACAAATATTGTCGTATGAAAAACTACTGCAATTTCTCTCTGTCCAGACTTGGAGAGTGATGATTGTTTCCCCCCTCACTCCTCCTGCATCTGATCTACAGAAACTATGTCTTCTATGAACAACTCTCCCTTCGCTGCTACACAATAACAGAGTGATGGCAGCAGCTGCTGGGAGGTTTCACACACCAAATGTAAACACATACCTTCTCTTCATAGTCTTTAGGCCTTGACACAAGAGAAATTGAATGTACACACACATGCTTTGAGCAAATTACATACCCTGTTTAAGGTGTTATTTACCTGCAGTATTTTTGAAGTCAGTGATGTGAAATCAGGGTCAACATGACAAGTAAAATGCAAACGATAAGAATATCTTTTCGTTCACTTGACTGATCTACAAATTAGTTTTCTGTATGATTTCAAAATTTGAATCCTCAACATTGCTGAATTTGCGCATTGCCTGTATCTCACCAGTCTTGACCCTCACTGCTGTGATGACGACTTTTCTGAGGGAAAATATTTGCATGGTGTAATCATATGACATTTTCTAATGCAAATGTATGCGGTGATTAAGAAATATTCAAGTCACCAATGATGCCCGCATTGGTCAAAATAATTTTCTCCAGTGCGATTAGGCAGTCCAGCTGTGAGAAACTGACAGCAAACCTACTAAAACACAATCACAATCGCATTTTTCTAATTGCACTGCAGTAGCATTTTAATCAAACATTTTAAGATATTTGATTTTTGACTAGGCCTTTGCTAAAATACGTTGTATGACTGGCAACATTCAATAAATGATGTGTTCATCATTCACTGCTGGCAGGGCATTTATATTGTAGCTGTGAAAATTATGCACATTAGGTGTACTCATGTCATGTCTGAACTGCGCAGACTCAACAATTTAGTGACTTCAATCCAGTGACATGGCCAACAGATTTTCATGTCAAAAAATGCATTTAAACTGTAATTCTTCATACTATATCACATATTATATACCATATCACATTAAGATATGTCCTAAATGAGATCATGTTTAGAGATGGCAACATTATTTCACTAAGTATCCTAAAAAAAATATAAAAAATAAAAACTACTGAAATACTCTAAGCTGTATCTTAAGAAGAAACTGAAAGTCCTATTATCCATGTCTGCCTAACTTTTGCAGCTTAAGCAGCTTCTAAACCACAAGGTTTAGGAGTGTGGGTAAGACACTCATGAACCTACAAACATCCAGCAGATGTTCTGTAGGGTTGAGGTATGGACTCTGTGCAACCCAGTGAAGCTCCAGATACACCAAACTCACTTATTCATGTCAAGACCATCCCTAAACTGGTCCCACAAAGTTGCCCAATGAAGCTGTCCAATGTGTCTTTTAAGGCTAAAGACTTCAATGGTAAAAGTAAGCCAAGTCCCTCTTCTGAAAAACATCCCTGCATCCTCATCTTCTCACCACTAAACTTCATACTTGATACAATGCAGTCAGTCAAGCGCCATTCTCCTGGCACTCCACTGCTCTATAGCCCAGATGAAGAATGCTTTAAACCACCTCATCCAACACTTTGCATTGCACTTAGTGATGTAACGTTTGGATGTGTTTGCTCCACCATAGAAACCAATTTCTTGAAGCACCCTACACTGTGTTATTGAGCCAATCTGAATACCATTAAGTTCAGAGTTCTAGGGCTATTGACCCTGGATGAAGTGGTTGACCTCTTCACACTATACGCCTCATCATCTGTTGAAGTCGCTCTGCGATGTGATGTGGGCAACCACTTTGTGGTTGAGTCACTTCCATTTTGGTGTATTACCACCAACTTCTGGAGAGATACATATTTTCAAAATGATTTACTCGATGGGATGCTGTAAGACATGCATTTTACTAATTTTGTAAAGGCATGACCTACTGTAGCGAGTTTAGCCAATTTTGATTTCTCTTAAAGCCCTATGGATACCAACTTTAACATTTTTACTTTCTTTTGAATAAAATGTTTGGGATGAGATGAAACTGTAACTTTCTCAAAAACAAACGACCATGTCAGATGTTTGTAGCCACTGGTTAAATTATTGTTATTGTGAGAAATTTTCTAGAGTTAATATTGCTGTTTTCAGAGAATTTATTATTATTATTTTCACAAACACTCTTGAAAAAGGACGTACTATTGGTAGCAGTGGTTTTCAATAAAGCCAATTCCTCACCAAGACTTTGATGTAGCCTGAAGCAATTAAAAAAAACAAAACTTAAAGCATCCTCTTCCAAGTGAGTGTTTTAATAGTATATTACCAATATAATTCTTCGACAGGAGTATGAAGTACATAACTAGACAGTTCGAGACATTTACATGTACTGTTACATCCCTACTAAAAGTTTTTCTTAATTACTCAAAACCACAAATTATAAAAAGTTAATTGTGTAAGATTTTTCCTTTGATATAATTATGTCTCAGGAGCCCAGCACTACACATCTCCATCATAATTTAGTTACATATTGAACCTATACAGGAGTCTTAATGAGTCATCCTGCAGTGAGTGGCCATTAGATATTTATATTTTGAGGACAGGCGACATCTCAGTGTGAACATCTTCAAACCATGCATCTGAAATTAGAATAAGCCAAGTTTGTTATTAGTGTAAACAGCAGTCCTAAGAAAATGCTGGCCTTTACATCAACTATGCAAACCCATTCAGAGTCATAATTTTCCACAAAAGACAGAGGTTAACAGTGCAAAAGTAGAAAAAAGTAACTTACAGTTTCACTGTTATCTGATTAAATCAAACTCCCTTTAAAAAGCAGCAGACTGAATAAATAGCATAGATATGTCCCCGAAAATACAGTTTCTATGTTGTAGCCACCAAGTGTTTTTCAATCAATGACTCCCCGTGATCAGAGAAAAAAACATCAGATTTTTGGTATTTTCACACAACCGGTAAAGTTTAACATCGAGGAGAGCCTCTAGCTCATTGAGAAGAGTAGTGGCCTTGCGATCACAAACACTGTGGGTTTGATTCCCGCAGTGTTTCTTTACACCCAGATACATACAACTGTGTATGAGTGCGTGAACATTATGAGTGCAACTGAGTGAATGAGACTCAATCCATTCAACATTTACACAGCAAACATGTGCAAGAAGATACTTTGGTCAAATAAACTCTGTGAAACTTTTTGACCTTCATGCAAATTGCTACATGTGGCAGAAAACTAAACATACCATCTCCATGGTGAAATATATTGGTGGCAGCTCATGCTGTGGGGATGCTTTTCATCAAGAAGGAGAGAGAGACATGTTGGAGGATGAAGCAAAATACAGGAGAATCTCAGAAGAAAACATGTTAGAGGCTGCAAAACACTGAGAAATAAGCGCAAGAAACAGTTAGAGTTAATCTGTCCAGCCAAGCATTAATGACCTGCTGATATTTTACACCATGTTTTAAATCTAAATCTGACCCCAATGGATTCTGGGGTGTCTAGTGTAAATGCATTCATTCAGTTTGACAGTTAATTTCCTCTAGCTACTAAAGTAATAGCTTTCGAAATTCTCCTGCAATTACAACTTCACCAAAGCCAGCTCTTTGACCCAGTGTGTTTGAGCCTGGACATGTATATAAATGAAATATCTGTCTTAAAAGACAGCCCTGCAGGCCAATTTTGGTAACATCTTTATTTTTTTCCCCCACCTCCAGATCCAAAAAATACACAACAATACCCCCAGTTCTAAGCTATCGCATCGCTCAGGAAGGATCTGAGCAGCAGTGTGGTTGGATTAAAGAGCTGTAAAACTGTAGTAAAAGAGATTTACAAGCCTCAGAGAATTCTAACACACTTCAGCCCAGATTTTGTTTCCACTATTAGAAAACGAAGGAGTGGGGGGGGGGGGGGGGGGGGCCCCAAACACACAAAAAAAAAAAAAAAAAAAAAAAGGGGGGGAAAGAAACCCAGAAGTACAAAACACCAACGAGGACGCAAAACAAC
>CAEGAG010167998.1:0-33515 GCA_903067065.1 Brachyrhaphis terrabensis | reverse complement strand
TCTGGAAGTGATGAGAGACAATGACACCAGAAGTGATGCTTATGCACATGGTGTTTGGTCTCTAGTGGCGAAGCAGTTTGAAGCTTCATTCCCGGGATAAATCCATCCTCCTGTCTCTTCTCTGGGCCTTTTCCCTTCGCAAAGAAACTTTCCACAGACATCTGATCTGTTTCTGACTCATTTTGCTGCTTGTGGCTCAACGTTGGCGAGCAAGACGTAACCGAGAGAATCCGGTTAAAGGATTTTCAAAATAAAAGGTCCTCCAGACTCAAATAATACATAAAACGGAAATATTTAATTATTTCTTGCGCGGCCCGGTACCGGTCCACGGCCCGGTACCAATTGGTCCACGGACCGGTACCGGGCCGCGGCCCGGTGGTTGGGGACTACTGCTATAGTTGATTTTACAAAATTTTAATCTTCAAAAAATGTAAACTCTGATTAATTGATCAAATCAATGCCTCCCCAGCCCTAGTGGAGCTTTCATCATTTCAATATTATCGCTCAAGAATCTAAAGCAGAACTCTGCAACTTTCAAATCCAAAGAACTATTTTTCATCCTTCCTCCAAAAATACACATTTGGTAGTGCAACAAAATTTATTTTGCCAGGAGAAAAACATATCAAGTTTAATAAATACAGTGTTATTTTTGAAGAAAGCTACCTTTTGTAGAATGAGGCCAATAGGGTCATTTTCATGTTTACAGAGGAAAAAAACAAAACAAAATAAAAAAAACAATGTAGCTCACCTAAAAAAATATTAAAGCTGGTGTAGAAAACTGGACCCAACTAGTATAAAAGAATAATAATAATAAAAAAAACATTGCATTCATCTTGTTAAAATGCCTCACTGATGTTGCATAAAGCATGTAGAGAAACTTCTAAATCCATGATTGCTTTTATCTTTTAATAAGATAAATTGCTTCTGTTCAGACTAAAGCGGTTCCAACCTGCCCAGCATGTTGTAGGGCTCCCTGCTGCAGAACAGCTGATTTCAACTGATGGCTGATTAACAGA
This sequence comes from Brachyrhaphis terrabensis, assembly GCA_903067065.1. Classification (NCBI taxonomy): domain Eukaryota; kingdom Metazoa; phylum Chordata; class Actinopteri; order Cyprinodontiformes; family Poeciliidae; genus Brachyrhaphis; species Brachyrhaphis terrabensis. Next base: position 32,499 of record CAEGAG010167998.1, on the reverse strand, counting down.
CCCAAGTCATACTGACAGCTGGATCAGTCAAAGCAGAGAAACAACCAAACACGCAGGGATGACTGTCGTTCTATTTAAATGCTGCGCGTGCTCTACCACTGAGCCATGCGACGCTCCGCTCGCGCACCCGGGTTAGGAACACTGGGTTAGAGACTCTGAGGCTCCCTACACAGAGCTGCTGATAACAGCGATACCCAAGACTTCTGACCCGGTGTTCCTAATGTTTATGCGCTTAGCCGCCAGAGAAGGCGGCTTTGGCAACCTACTAGCGGTGCACAACCTGACACAGTATTCCCAAGCTAGCTAGCTAGTTGGCAGCCGTGCCAAACACGTCGACGTCAAACCGGGTCGGGACTAAACAAGCGAACGTCTCCCCGGAGCTTCTGCGTGCCTCGTACTCACCAATGTCCCCAACGTAATACGGCTGAGAAATCTCTATTTCCATCCTGGTTGCTCTCTTCCTTTCTTCTTCTTCTTCTTCTTCTTCTTTTTGTGGCGGTTGGCAACTCTCTTCCTTTCACCAGTGAAGCGGCGTTAAAAGGAGACCCAGTTATGGTTGTTTGTAAACAGCCGCGTCTTCACCGCTTGCGTGCTTCTGTAGTCACGTGACATGACCGGACGCCGACGAGGAGCCTGGTACTTGTAGTTTTTGTGAATATTTCCGAAAACAATCATAAGGATGAAATGATTGCAAAGCAAGTCAAATTTACTGCTGATATGACAATAAATAACAGTGTACATGTAGAGATTTCTGATCTTGGTTGCCTGGATGTAGGAAATCAGATGCATTCAAAAAGAACACAAATTCAAAAATGAGACAATTTTTCAAGGTGTCTCATCCAGAGGTGGTCAAGCTGTATAAAAAGCAGTGGCTGGTAATCATCAGATCAACTTGTCGGTCTGTACCTACCACACAAAAATCCATATAAAACAGTGGAAGTAATAAGATAACAAGACGGTAAAAAACAAAAAAGATAAAAACGGGCAATACAACTTGAAGTCTACAAATATCTTAAAAGAAATTTTGACGAGTCAAAATTAAAGGTACAGATATCTCTTATTTAGTTTTACCTAATTATTATTTACTTTCAAGATATTTGAAATTTAATTTCCACTTGACAGATCTTTCTACATCCCACATAAAAGTACATTTAAGATATCTAGAATTACAGTGTATTTCAAGAAAGCTGTAGAATTATAACTAGTCAGAACAAAGAGTGAAATATTATATATATTTACATTATGACTAGCCATAGTTTAATTGTTGATACCTGAAATATATGCTTCAGATAGTTTGCAATTAATTGTGAATATGTTGAATTTCAGCCACCATACAAAATAATGGTAAATTTGAATAGAATAGAATATACTTTATTTTTATCTCCAACGGGGAAAAGCTTTTTTTGATCACAAGCCACTCCATTAAAAATGTGTTAGTAAATACAAATATTTATTTGTATTTACTGTATTTACTAGTGAAACAAAATGTAGTATCAAAGATTCAAATAGGGACTTTGACTAGTTAAAATATAATCTTGATTTACTAATACGTTTAGTCATAAACCAATTTCAGATATCTGGAATGCAAGTGATGAAACCAAATTTCATGTTAAAACTGTCTGCCATTAGCTGGGTGTATGAGACATCATACATCACCAGTGATGTCACACATGCCTTTGATATTTGGCATATTTATACATCATCAGAATTTCCTGCATTCTGCTAGAATTCGTCTCGCTCTGACATTTTGCTTCGTTTTTAAACGGCAAGAAAAATTGTAAACAACTTTTAAGTTTTAGACAGCAAGAACAATTTCAAAATGTTCACATTTTTCAGGAGATCACAGAAATCTGTCTCTACTGATCTTGAAGAAATGCGCAAAAGGAATAATGAGGCAATCCAAGAACTCTTGGAAAAGAACCAAAAGCTTGAAAAAAAGAGAGATCTCCGAAATCCAAAAAAAGTGATAAAAGCTGAGATGGAGTTGAGCAAAGAATGTGAAAGACGGATTAGGAAGCTGAACCTGGAAGCTGACAAATGGAATGCAAAGGAAGAAAAACTGAGGTATTTAGACAGAAGGAGGAATGAACTTTTCCGGACTTTGGAAAGGACGAATGAACAATTAATTGAGAAACCTGTGTTAAAATCTTACTTACGTGGGGCTAAAGAACAGCAGAAAAGCCTCAAACGTCTTAACACTAGGTTAGCAAATCATGTTAACATCTTGACAGACCAACTTTCATATCAAACTAAAGTATTTGATAAGTACACAAAGTCTGCAGAGAGTAGCAGAAATTTGATGAAGATTCAAGAAAACTGCATAACAGAGATTATGGACAAGTTGGAAATATTCAACTTGCCGGCTTTGAATGACAAAAACATGGCAAAAGATGAAAACCTGGATCATTTAGACAAAAGGAACAATAGTCTTTTGCAAAAGCTTGAAAGTTTGAAACAACAACTGGTTGATGTGCCTATCATGAGATACCACTACAGGTGTGCAAAAAAAGAGTGCCAAAGGCTCACACAGCTCAACCCTAAGTTAGAAAAACTGGTTCAGGACCTGACAGACGAACTGTCATATCAAACTGCACTGGAACGTAATTACAGAGAGGCAGACGATATGTTCAGAGATCTGGAGGAGACCAAACAAAACTACCTATACAAAATAGAGGATTTAAAATCAACGATAAAACTTGGGATCAAATCAAAGAAAAAGGACAAAGACAACGTTGCAAAACACTTAACTTCCCTTGTACTTAAACTCAATGATCTCAAGAAGGAATTTGCTTCCTTCCAACTAGACATTGAGAACATTCTTGGAAATATTCAGTCTTTTAATGCTGCGAATATACAAGATCAAATTCGTCCAGCAGAAGATCAGAAGTTTACCAGAGAGCGTTCTATCTCAGCAGGAGAATGGAAACAAATTTCGCTGGATTCAATATTTTCTGAAGGGGAATGTGTGCCTCCTATTCGAGAAAACCAGGAACAAAAGGATTTTTCAGAGTCAGAGGATGAGGCAAGTGATAAAGAGTTGGAAGACAGCTCCTTAGAAGAAACGACAACTGAAGATGACTCATCAGGTTTAAACAACACAACCGTGAAAGAGTCAGACCCTGAAGAAAACGAGAAACAAGTTAATATTTCAGAGTCGGAGAACGAGACAAGTGACAAAGAGTCAGAAGACAGTACTTCGGAAGATACAACGTCTGAAGATGACTTAACAGAATCATACAGCACAGCTAGAAATGAGTCATTTCCTCAAGATCTCCAAAGGCAGAGAGAAAATGAGAAACAAGAAAAGGTTTCAGTGTCGGAGGATGAAACAAGTGATGAAGAGTTTGAAGACACAACATCTGAAGATGACTCAACAGATTTATGCAACACACCTGTGAAAGAGTCAGACCCTCAAGACCTCGAAGGGCTGAGAGGAAACAGGAAACAAGACGACTTTTCAGAGTCAGTGAACAAAGCAAGTGATAAAGAGTTAGAAGACAGGACAATGGAAAACACGTCTGAAGATAACTTAACAGAATCATGCAATGCAACTGTGAAAGACTCAGACCCTCAAAACCTGCAAGGGCAGAGAGAAAATGAGGAGCAATTAGATTTTTCAGAGTCAGTGGACAAGACATGTGAAAAAGAGTTTGAAGATAGAACTCTGGAAAATACAATATCTCAAGATAATTCAACAGACTCATGCAACACAACTGTGAAAAAGTCAGACCCTCAAGACCTCCAAGGGCTGAGAGGAAATGAGAAACAGGAGAATTTTTCAAAGTCAGTTGAGAAGATACATGATGAAGTGTTAGAAGACAGGACTTTGGAAAACACAACATCTGAAGATAACTTAACAAACTCATACAACACAACTGTGAAAAAGTCAGACAGTCCAGACCTCCAAAGGCTGGAAATGAAAGGGAAACAGGAGGACTTCACAAAGTCAGAGCACAAGACAAGTGACAAAGAGCTAGAGGAAAGTCCTTTGGAAGGCATGACATCTGAAGACACCTTAACAGATTCACACAACACAAGTTTGAAAGAGTCAGACTGTTAAGATTTCCAAAGGCTGAGAGGGTGGCACATGCGGGAAGGAGGGATGGATGGAATTTGGGCCTGCAGCTTCACAAACCAGACAAAATAAGTCCCTGGTCTAAATTATTTCAACATACATAAAACTTAAAAATGAGCAATTTCACACACTGACAGTTTAGATTAGATTAGATTATATTGGATTAGATTGATTGTGCTTAGTAGATTGTTTTATTATTGTTTTTATGTTGTTGATGATTATGTATTTCACAGGTCTCTCTTGTAAATTAAACAAATGAGTCTCAAAATATTTCCCTGTATTGTGATTGCACATTATTTTTAGCAATATGTCATTCAACAGTTCTTGCATAGTAATTAGCACAGCAGCATCCATGCAGTTCACTCATGTGGGAATTGTTTGTGTGATGTTTGCATGTGGTAACTATGCATATATGGGTTTTCTCCAGGTGCTCTGGTTTGCCTAGGTCATCCAAAAAAAAATATTGATACTATATTTGCTATGGTATCAAATAAACACATTACACTCAAAATAATGCATACATTATAAATAACACTTGTACATCACTACTAGTTAAAGGAAATATTAAAGAAATAAGGACACATTAAGCAACATTATAAAATGTTGATGTACACATATCAAAACTATACGGAAGAGGAACAGGACCACTGGAAGAAAAAAAAAAAGAATTCTGACTTTAATCTCAGAATTTTTTTTTTCAGAGGCCCTAATCCTCTTCCGTAAACCTAAGAACTGTTGAGGAAATGACAACAAATAAGTGACATATACAGAACACTTATTTGAACAAATGAGGGGTTTTAATTGAACAAATATATGCAGAAATTATTCTGAGATTCATGTTTGATGGCAGAGTCCATCCATCCATCCATTTTCTGTACACCCTTGTCCCTAGTGGGGTCAGGAGGGGTGGTGATGCTTACCTCCAGCGAACAATTTGGGCGAGAGGCGGGGTCACCCTGGACAGGTCGCCAGTCTGTCGCAGGACAGAGTCTGATACTGATTTTATTAACAGTTCTACATCCTTAAGAAAATGACATAAGTATGGTGCTTTTGTTTTTTCTTTTTAAAAGCAATGATCTTTTATGGTGCCAGTAACAACTGTGAACAATAAAAATTTCAAAAGAAAGAAAAAAACGTGAGTCTGCAGCTAATACACAAAATAGCGCCCCCTTTAGTTCCGGAGTTTACCCAAGTGTACTTTGAATTGATGGTGTACGCTGGCACAGTTACAGGGTCCAGGGTTCAAAACTGGGTCTGTATCCTTTTCTGCATGATTTTTTTCTAACTATTTGCGTTCTCTGCAGGTGATTCCTCTTGCTTGTGTAGAGAACAAAAAACTTTCCAAACTTCATATTCAATAATGATGTGAGTTCCTCATAACATCAACTTAAGTGGTAGATGCAGTTTGAGAGCAAAAATAGGCTTTCACGTTTTCACAGCTGTGCTAAGTTTTCCCAGTTCCACTCTGTAAATTAAAAAATGATAAATAATAGAGTATTTATCTATTAATAAATAATTTAATATTTATTAAATTATTTATTAATTTAATAATAAATTATTATTTTTAAATTAATAAATAATTAAATTTTTTATTAAATTATTTATTTAATAAAAAATTATTAAATAATTTTTTAATAATTGACAAGATGTAGCAATGACATCTTGTCATTGCTACTTCTTCATATTGACATGAAGTGTTTTGTATACATTAAGTACTTAAAATTAAGTACTTAATGTACTTAATTTTGATGGCAGAGTCCATCCAAATTAAGGATGAACACGAATTATACGAGGTAATATTTAAAACTGATCTAATCAGACATCTTTAAAAAGTAAGTGTGTCACATTTCTAAGTTCCTAAAAACTCCCACACTGCACCCACCTAAAAAAGGGAACTTTTTTAGGTGGGTGCTTTTTGTAAAAATTACAAAAAGCCTTCACAACATTTATTTTAAGAGAATTATTGTCTCACCCAATGAATAAATTTCATTCAAATTTTGAGTTTTTAAAGATGTTTCTAGGGAGAGAAACATTGATATAAATGGTGCATTTATATTAAGTTTCTTTTGTCACACGTCTTTAACAAGAATCCCAATAAATGTACATGACACATTACAGTTATTTAAGATACTTTCTTTTTAAGACTTTCAGTGGATAGGAGAGATTCAGCAGTGGTCAGAGAACTGGAGGTAGTCGTAGATGCGTCGAGAGATGTTCAGCTGGTCTAGGACCTCTGAGGCTTTGGTACCCAGCATCCTCCTCAAAACAATCCTGCAGAGCTGCTGAAGGTTCAGAGGATTACCTGTCAGGAAGAAGACGTCTCTGTTAATCCACTTTTTAGTTTTTCAGCAGACTGTAGCCAATCAGGCCAGCTGATGCTTCTGGCAGAATTCAGCTGAAATTACTTTCATAAAACTGGAGGCAGGCGTAAGAGGGAGAGGCCGGCGTCGTGTAGTTGAATGGCTTCTTTCAGAGATAGTCACTGGCGTACACGTTGGCGCCAAATTCCACCAACAGCTCGATCATGTCCACCATGCGGGCTCGAGCGGCGTGGTGCAAAGCCGTCTCATGAAAATTTACTGAATTCACATTGGCACCTGCACAAAGGATGAAAACCAACCTATTCAAATCCTGGAATCAATGAGCTCACGTTATCTACAATCATGAAAAAGTATTAATACTATGTTCAATATTGTGTTCACAAATGGAGATGACTTTTTTTTTGAGAAAGTTGCAATGACTGATGTAGTTTTTGACATAATGTAACTTGTCTTTATTTGAGGGTGAATAAAAGATCTGCACTGAAGGATTTTAGAGGCACACTTGGGTGTTTTATGCAGAAAAGAGACAAAAACTGTTTATTTTCCATTCACTTTACAGTTGAAGGTAATCTCTTCAGCTTTAAATATCAGCATTTCATCTCAAGGCTCATGCTAACAATTAAAACTAACAGACTAGATTGAGTTGGTTGTTTGGAGTGAGAAGTCCTGGATAGCAGAACAAAGAAGCTGCAGGTGCATTCGAGTCTACTCAGCCCACAGTATGGGTAAGAAGAAAAACTAACAACACACGTTTAATATGACTTTCCATGTGAATTAGCATTTTAATAAAGAGGAAGATCAACTTTTTCAAGTATAATTATAATCTTAAAGAACTGCTTCTTAGTCACATTTCAGACTCTAGTTTCATACCAACAAAAGGATAAGTTTATGAGCAAGAACAGATGTTTTTGGGAATTATGCCATTAATAAGATGCAGTTTGTGTGAACAATGAGAACAAAACACAATAAAGCAGTTTTCACCTCGCCTTTGTCACAAAGGCAAGGTGACGAATTAGGTAATGACATAGTCAATATGCTAATTAGTGAATGATGTCATGATGGACATATAGATTTTAAAGAGGGTTGAACCTGTTTTCCAGCCAATCACTGATCTTTAAAGAACCTGACCTACTGATTTGTATTTTTTGGGTCTGAAAAGTTGCTAAGTTAGCATCAGTGTAGTGATTACTGATATTGGCTCACATGCAGACGGGTCTGTCAGTTAGCTCTCCCTCACAGCATTTATCATCTGCATCAGCTATTATGTTTGTATTTTAATGATTTAATTACATTTGATAAATTAATTGTCAATTAAATACATTATTTAGACATTCAATTAAACATGTATTTATTTCATGTCAATTTTGTCCCTTTTAGTCCTCCATAGAACAGTGCTCAGCGTTTCTTCTGTACCTTGTCTGCTGTATCGCTTTTCCTATGTGTGCTAATAATCTCTAAAAAACTTCATCATACACAGGTTGACCATATTTGATAATTATTAACTTTTCAAGGTAGGTGGTTGCACGGAATGTTATCTAGGGGCATCAGAGTAAAGGGGGCTCAATGGAAACTAAATGCTACTTTTTTACTTGTATTTACAAAAAAACAACTCTATATTACATGCCTTCCAATTCACTTTTGTACACTACATTGTTATGGTGGATCACATACAACCTTGATAAAGATGAGTAAAGTTTGTGGTTGCAGCTGATGCATGCATCTGTTGCAAGGCGCTGGCCTGGACTTGGTTAACAACCTGCTTTCAGCAGCACCTTCACACACTCCACTTGACCTTTAAACACATGCTGTGTGAAGCGGAGGACCGAAGTGGATGTCGAAGGCTTCCAGCTTGGCGCCGCTGGTTATCATCAGCTTCACCACCTCAGCATTACCTGGGGGGAGACTGGAACGTTACTGAATGAACACGTTAGTTTCCCCAGTCTGTTCCCGGAGGGCGCACCCTGGATGCAGGCCTCATGGAGCGGAGATGCAGTCAACGCCGTGAGTGATGGGTTCACTGTGGCACCGTACTCTAAGAGCAGCCGGGCACACTCCAGGCTGCCAGCAGCACAGGCGTTGCAGAGAGGCGTGCTGCCGTGGATGGTCCGGATGTCTACCTGGAACAGCCACACACACACACCAGGCGCCGTCTCACCACCACTTCTGCATCTTTGGTGCTGCTGAGCCTGTACTCACCTGAGCTCCGGCCTCCAGCAGGAGGCGGGCGCAGTTGGGACGGGCCTGAATGCAGGCTTCATGGAGCGGTGTGATGTTATCCGTGGTCACGGTGTTGACAGAGGCTCCGGACTCTATGAGCTGCTTCAGCTGGAGAGCCCGGCCCTGGGACGCGGCTTCATGCAACGCCGTGCGGTCTGCCCAGGAACCTAACGCACACATCAGCAGAGTAACACATAGGGCAACCTGACAGTATGCTGGACCCAAATAATACCACAGATAGGGCTGGCCATTTATCATTTACTATGAGAAGCTTCTCACTGATCTTGACAAGAATTTTGATTTATTGTTGTCATGATAAATTCCTAATTGTGATATCAAAAAGAAAAAAACTGCATTGTCAGGATTGTTATTGTTACAATTATCTCCACTGTTTGTTCAATGAGAGCATCAATAAATATCAATAAATTTAAAATATATGATTAAATCAGTTGCTGTGCACAGTTCAGCGATATAAATCACATTTATTAAAGTGGCTGGAGTCATAAAGAAGAGCATCACACCTGGATGTTTTTCAAAAACAGGATTTGACAGCTGTCGTATTTCGTATGACCGTGACATAAAATACATGTATTAAAAATACATTTTATTGGTCTTCTGTAGCACATTTTCTGAGAGAGAAAACAAAATTTTGTTTTGAGAGAACAAAATTTAGTTTTGAGAGAGATATTCAAACCCATGTGGAAAATAAGACGTTTTTACTGCGTTTGTGTAGCTACAGATTTACGCCACTTTGACCTGACTTACTCTGTCCGCTTTTAGCCTGTATGAACCGCGGCGCTGCTAAAAATGCCGCAGTTTTCCGCTCATAAACAGTTGGGCTCACCAATGTCGCAAAGAAACGAGCGGCGCGCCGGAGACACCTCCATGATGATCCGGATGGTAAATCAATCCGACCAGAACTCACGGCAACGTTTTGGGAAGGAGGACGGTCCAGCAGGGGAATGTGGGAAGTGTAGTCCGCAGGTAGTTACTGTCTAGTTAGGTTCTAGCTTGACAGTAACTCTCTACTCAGCAATGGTCCTATACTACCTATACTGTAGGTAGTTTTCTAGGACCATTTGCTGTCCACTGTATAAAAACAATATGCCCCGTTTCAGAAAGCAACAGGCTCTAGTACAAGGTACTCTGAATAGACCTACCCAGCTCTGTAATACTCCGGGTTTTTGGTTTCAGAATATCAACTAAGTAACTCAATTCTGAATCAAGTTACCCCTGAGTAGGGTTACCAGATTTGGGTTTCTGAAAAGGAGGACACTTTTCTGTTTTGTTAGGGGGGGTTGTACTTCGCAATTGTTAGCGAAGGGGGGTGGGGGGTGTATTTAATAATTGTTAGGGGGGGGAGTGCTTCGTAATTGTTAGCGGGGGGCGGGGGGGTACTTCATAATTACGCACACATAATGCAACGTTATTGGATTTGGGGAGAAGTGCGTGACTAATTTGCAATACAAAGAAACCTGGAATGGAGTAGTGGAACGGAGTGGCAATGTAATCACAATGCACTGTAAGCTATATAATGTGTTTTGAGGCAGTTGACCAAAATCCCGGACGATTTTTAAATTCCCCCCGGACATTTTTTTTAGGTCTGAAAAGTAGGACATGTCCGGGAAAAAGAGGACGTCTGGTAACCCTACCCCTGAGTTACACTAGAGCGCGAGAAACCGTCATCAATGGGACGGAAATAACGCTATACATCATGGCAACGGATGTACATTTGTCGCTAATGGAATTAGAAATTTTACCATAACTAAGCTATTTGTGCTTGATACCAATAATATAGAAGATAAAAAAGAATATCTTAGATTAAGAATACCTGCTGGGGATTGAACCCGAGAGTCCTGTCCGACACGTAGAGACATGAACCACTCTACAACATTCACACTCTCCTCAACGGCGCCCCCAGCTGTAAACCATCAGTGGTGCTACAGTAACATTCCTGACAGTATTCAGTTAGTATTAATATGGAAGCCCATTTACGCCACTCTGTTAAAGGATAAATAAATTACCTCATTATAATGAGATACTATCTCATTATTTTGAGATGTTGTATCATTATAATGAGATATCATCACATTATAATGAGATGCTGTCTTATTATTTTGAGATGCTATCTCATTATTTTTAGATACATTCATTATAACGAGATAGAATCTTAAAATAATGAGACAGCATCTCATTACAAAGAGACAGCTATCTCGAGATAGCATCTCAAAATAATGAGACAGAATCTCATTATGAGACAGCTCTCATTACAGTGAGACAACATCTCATTACAATGAGACAGCATATCATTACAATGAGGCAGCATCTCATTACAGTGAGACAGCATCTCATTACATTGAGACAACATCTCATTACAATGATGCTGTAATGAGATTACAGCATCTCATTACAATGAGGCAGCATCTCATTACTATAAGTCAGCATCTCATTAAATTGAGACAGCATCTCATTACAGTGAGACAGCATCTCATTACAATGAGACAGCATCTCATTACAATGAGGCAGCACCTCATTACAGTGAGGCTGGAATGAGACTTTAGAAAAGTCTGTCAAGACTGCAGCTTTAAAGGGATCAGGAATCTAAAAGCTGCTGTCAGGTTTCCGGTCGGCCTTCATCCCTTTCACTGCATCAGCAATACAAAAACACATTCAGAGGCTCTGCCTTCATCCACAGAGTCAGATGTGATTCAGTGCTTAAGAGCTTCATGCTGCATTTCCTCCACTCACCACTAGATGCTGGCTGTGGACTTCAGGTCGGAACATGTTTGGACATAAATCTGCTTAGAACTCAATGAATCCCTGAAGCATTGAGATGCAATGCTGTCTTATTGCATCTCATTACATTGAGGCAGCATCTCATTACAGTGAGACAGCATCTCATTACTTTGAGGCAGCATCCCATTACTATAAGACAGCATCTAATTAAATTGAGACAGCATCTCATTACAGTGAGACAGCATCTCATTACAGTGAGGCAGCATCTCATTACATTGAGACAGCATATCATTACAATGAGACAGGATCTCATTACAATGAGACAGCATCTTATTACAATGAGACAGCATCTCATTACATTGAGGCAGCATCTCATTAAATTGAGACAGCATCTCATTACAGTGACAGCACATCATTACAATGAGACATCATCTCATTATTGTGAGGCAGCATCTCATTACAGTGAGAGCATCTCATTACAATAAGACAGCATCTCATTACAGTGAGAGCATCTCATTACAATAAGACAGCATCTCATTACATTGAGGCAGTATCTCATTACTATAAGACAGCATCTCATTAAATTGAGACAGCATCTCATTACAATGAGGCAGCATCTCAATACAATGAGACAGCATCTCATTACAATGAGACCGCATCTCATTACAATGAGACCGCATCTCATTACAGTGAGACAGCATATCATTACAGTGAGACAGCATCTCATTACAGTGAGACCACATCTCATTACAGTGAGACAGCATCTCATTACAGTGAGACATGGTCTCATCACAGTGAGACAGATATGTCAAAATAATGAGATAATTTATTTTTTTTAACAGAGTGGCGGAAATATGCTTCCATAGATTAAGACGAAGTAGTAAAAAAAAAAAATTTCTTCGTTGTGTCATATGAATGACGTGCAGGCTAAAATTTCATTGAGATCAATTGACTGTGACGAAAAACAGTAACGGTCGAAAACATAATCCAGGAATCATAACATTTAGTTGTGGTGTGATCACCATATTTCAATGGAGATTTCTGCAGAGTATTACTCTCCAACATCTACAGACTCACCCTGGAGATGACACGTCATTCTGACACTTTCCTTGTGCCAGGTTTCAGCTAAGAAGTAGGAGAAACTCTGGGTTTTGCCTGCAGATTGCATCTGCAGCTAAAAAAAAAAAATTCTATCAACATGTGAAAATCTGAGCCCTTTCTGCTCCAAGTAAAACAGTGCAGGGCTGATCAGTTAGCTACTCTTTGGAGTAATAATTGGATAGCAAAAGGTATGCATGCATGTAAATGCGGAGATAATCTCTCCGCATTTACATATACAGTAATTTTGGCTTTGTTACTGCAGAGTCTGTATACTCGTTAATTTATCAAATGCTAAACTAGTTGATTATTTCAATAACCAACTCTTCACCGTTAATCAGGTAAATCATTTCAGTCCTAGTTGGAACACTTGATATTAATCCTCCTGCATGTTAGAACACTTAAAAAAAACTCAAACTAAAAATATATATTTCCATAAAAATGAACAAATACAAGTCATTTGTTTTATTTTTTTTACTTTGCAGTACAGAAATCATTTGAGCCCAGGCCAAGTGATTTTATTTTACAGCTGTTCAAAACAGAGACGAGGCTCTCATCAGTTCAATACTGCAGCAGTATACATTTGGTCCTTCTTAAGTAATTACACTGAACCATATTTGCCATCCGCCATCAATGTTTGGATCGTTTTACCAGGCATAGATCCAAATGTCTGCTGCTTTCTAGGAACTCCAGCTGTTGGTAGTTTCAGGTAGTTTTCCTTTGAGTACGGTCATCAGCGTGACTTTGTTTACAGTAAAGCATACTGTCTTGGCAGTGTGTTGCTGAAATTACGACACCCTGCAAAGAACAAAGTTGCTCACAAGATTTAATACAAAAAGGGACAAAGCCACCGCTCTTTCAGTCAGACATGGAAAACAAACACCTGCAGAAATAACATGGTGTTGGAGATATTGTACATCTTTTAGAACCTGAATTATGACCAAAAAAAAAACTTGGACCCCACCCACCCTAAACCCCAGAATTTGTTTTTTAAACATACTGATCAATTCTTTTTTTGATTTAGGGTCTTTGGATTATGCTTCATCTAAACATGATGACTCACAATAGTATAAAGTACTGACTAATAGGCATAAACTGTATTTAGTGCAACATCCACCTGAATGAGATCTGAAAAAGCAATGCTCCCTTTCTGAACCCTATCCAACAACACTATTTCATATCTTTCTATAGATCATAAACTTCCAGAGGGCAAACCGTATACCTAGATATCTGGTTAACCCACCCATGAATACATATTTCTGTAGTTTATCTATTTGTTTTGTTTTTTAAGAAATCCGTAATTGCCATCTTTGATAATCTGAAGTACTGTGGATGTGTCGCCTCTACTCTGCGGCGTCGCCAAAGATGTCCTGCTTTTTGCGCTCCATTTCAGCAAAGTCAAAGTCTGAACCAGTCATTCGCTTGTAGATGTCCTTGATGTCAGCACAGGTGGTCTCGAAGTGAGTCGTGGCATCATAAGAGCGGGAGATGAAGATCTGGGAGGGACAAAAGGATGAGACGATGAATATTTCTGACTGAGCCTGGAGAGGTTATGAAAACAAAATGCCTTAATGCAATAAACTAAATCTACAATAAAACAGATGGTTTGTTTCAAGAAATTTGAATGTCTAACTCACACTTGAACATATTCTTTTATATATTTTAAGTTATTGCGATAAATGATAATTTTGTTGTTTTGAGACCATTTTCAATTAAAATAATGGTAATGGCATAATTATGCAAGAATACATTCCCAGAGATCAATAAACTTTCAATTCTAATGAACATTTAACACTGGAACAGGAAGACATTATTAATATCCAAAATAAATAACAGAAATAAATAAAATTAATTAGGAAATTTCTCTAAACGAAATTGTCCTTTGAAATAAAGTCTAGTTAAAACCAAAGTACCAGACTGAAGACTTCAGTCATCCAGTTTTTTGGTAGAAAAAAGTAAGAAATCATGCAAATAGAAATTGAGTTTGATTTCATGTTTATTGCAGAAGGCCTACTGACAGGTATTTCCAGAAAAACAAATTTGGGAGTGTGTGCACTGGATTAGAAAAGAAATTAAAAATACAGAACGCTAGCTGGAGGTCATTTAGGTTCTGCCACAAAAACAGCAATGAGGAAAACCACAGCCAGGAGATCAGAGCAATGCTTTCAAAGACTTTCTGGAGCTGTAGTGGTAGATTTATGTCCAATAAGATTGAGCTGACTGAGCAGCCAACCCACAGGGGGACTCAAACATTTGTGTTTCTTTTCCTTTGTGGTAATCTTGTCTATGATGCAAGTTCTGTGTTTTGCAGGTGATGATCAGAGTGGTGTGTTTAAAATGCTGATGAAATCTCAAAATACAATGAATTTTTACTGAAGCATGCTAATGTAAACAGACAGAATGGAGACTCCCACAGCAGAGAAGATCATGACATAAAGGAATTGTAGGTGTTCACAGATAATGTTATTGATTTTATTAATAAGTAATGATAGTGATTTCTGTCCCTATGTGGTCACTTGGCTACTTGACACATTGAACTGAGTGCAACAGTGTGCACAACAAGCCACACCACTTGCTCAGCTTGCATGAGCTTATCGCAAATGTTCAAAAGTGCCAAAGCTAAAGTAGACAAAAACTTGATACAAACACGCACTTCTACTCTGTTACAGACGCTCACTCGCTGAGTCAGGTATGCTCGTATGCAGACAAAAGCATTTTCCCACCAGCAAACAGAAAAACAATTGCAACAACTTGCAAAACAGGGAAGGATATGAATGATTTTTAAAACGTGCAGAATTTTGCTTTAATGGCTGCAGCTTCTTCTCCTCCAAGTAGCAACAGGAGTAACTATTATTGCTGTTAGAAAGTAGGGGTGCATTGTTGTGGTTTTCTGTACACAGTATTTAAAAATCCTGACTCATTTTGGCCTACACAGATTTGTTTCTGCAACAAATATAGCAAAAAAGTTGCAACGCTGACAACGGTAGGCAGACTATTATTGAACGCAGCCCTCTCTCAGACCTTTGCAGTGGTAGAAAAAAAAAAAAAAAAAAAAAAAAAATTGGTTTATGAGATCACATGCAAGTATCCATAGGTCATTATTCAGCCAAAATGAAAGAAATTGGGCGATCAATCTGCCTGCCTGCCTCCCTCACCACCCCCCAAGCCATGTTCCTACTAGGGAAACACAATTTGGAATACACTCTCACAAGGTGATGCTGGATCCATACTGCAACTGCACACTTGTGGACTAGGAAGCCATAACAGACTAGTCCTGCTCTGGCTTCTGTTCTACCAAATAAAAGCCTCAACAGCTTTAACATCTCCTACTTAAAATGATACCTTATCTTATACCAACACAAACAGTGTTTTTTTAAATGTTGCCTGTTTTTCCAGACCAGAATGGGAAGCAGAGTCTTTAGCAGTAGATTTACTCCACTGAGCCTACCTGGCTTTCAGTGCCCATGTCAGTGGGTTCATACAGATCACTGATGCTGACAAACTTCTGCTCGATGGGCTCCAGGAGGTCCATGGCCGGCTTAATTTCTTTCTCGGGTTCGTTCGTCTCCACCGTGGTGCTGGCGATTGCGATGTATTTACCCGCTGCGGCCACGTTGTGAGCAAAAGAGATCATACAAACGTAGATGTCTGTAAAGAGAAAATCGAAAGTTTATGTTCGACAGTTTCACTGTGGAAATTAAATATTTCCTGTATTTCTGTTTTAATCTAAGCAAGTCTTTCCTCTTCACATATGAACTCACCGTGCTTCCTGTTAACCTGATTCTGTGGGATGATGATCTGGCAAGAGTTGATGTCACCGGTGTTGGCGATGGGATGACTCAGGATGCAGATGACTCTGATCACCTGGCCAACTTTCTTCACACGATCCATGACGTAGCTGGGATCGCAGATCAGCTGTTTGCACCTTGCAATCTGGGAGGAAGTGGTGGAGAGAAAATGAATAAAAAGAGCAGCTGGATTTTAGAAATAAAAACGTAGTTAGTTTGAAAAATAGTTTATAGTGGTGCTTAATTTTATTCCAAGTTTTAAGACATCTGCACTGACTGACCAGTTGCAGTCAGAATGAATGGATCCAAGACATTTGAGCTGGACCTAGTTGTGGGTTTGACTGCTGCCAACAATTGCTTGTAATGTTGTAGTAATATTAATCAGAACAGGCCCATTTTCAGCATGACTGTTTTCTCCAGCATGAAAGAAGTCCTGCACTTTTTTTCAAGAAAGCATTACCATGATCAGGTAATGCTTTTTTATGTTTTTGGAAAACAGAAAGCAGATGACATTTTTTCCCTGCTATTGTTAGCAAAATAGCAAATAAATATATGCAAAATATTTCTAATATCTTGTTTGATTAGATTTTTTTTGTTAAATGTAAGTAATGTCCACCACATATCTGAGTGGAAGTTTTTCTACAAATAAAACAAAGTGGAGTTACTGGACATCTGCTTCATAGACTAGATTGATGAGTTTGTCACCAGAAGCATTCCTCATGTTCTCAGGCAAGATGTTCAAAACATCAGTGTTACATTTAGTGTTGATTAAATGAATGAATACAAATATGCTTTATAAACAGCATATAAATATGCTTTTTTGTTTATATTACATAAATAATTGAGCTGTTTAGTGTTTTGTATAACTAAACAACTCTCCACACTCCACAATTAGTCCAAGCAAATGATGATTCCAAATCAGACATGAGTGAACTGATGTATTTAAGAAAGTTAATAATTCTGCATTAATGTCATTCTCTGGGAAAACACTCAGGAGAATGACAAAAATGTTGGTTTTATGAAAAGAAAAGCAGAACGTGGGAACATAAACAGTAGAAGAATTCCTAACTAAGGTCAACATTTTTACATAACATAAATACTTTCATTCCATTTCTCTGCCCAAAAGTGTTTAGGCTGAAGTCTGGAAGCCAAGTTTGTACCATTTACTGAGAGTAAAAACTATAATGTAGATAACTGTGTGCTCACCTCTCCCTCAGACTTGACTCCCACCACCTTCCCGTTCTCCATCACGATCTCCTCTATGGGCTTGTTCAACATGTATGTCCCACCAAAGATGGCACTCAACCTGTGATGGAACCAAACAAGAAACACTGCAACACAAATTAAAGTTTCACAAAAGCCTTCACTGACGCTCTGCCAGCAGGGTTAACTGGAACAATTTTAGCTCTTCTTTTATTGCCTTAAGGAAGAAGCGTTTTTTTCTTCTTCAGTGTTACTTCATGTCAGTGACGCAACACTGACATTACTTTATGATGGTCAGTGTTTCACAGACAATTAGGACCCTGCCAACGAGACCGGCCCCTCAATAAGATGGCTATATGTAGTCATAGAAGGTGGTCATGGTTACAGATACTACTACTGATTTTATTAGCCTAAGTAAAACCAGATCACGTCATGAGCCATTTCTGTCCTCATGTGGTCGCTCATCTATTTTCACCTCTCAAACTCAGTTTATAGTTGATGCACTGAACTAGAAGATGAGAAGATGAGTGCACCAAGCCACACTGCTTGCATGAGCTCAAAGACATGCACTTATGCTCTGTGAGGTGCAGTCACACTCGGGTGGACACACGCTCCCACCAGTGGACAGCAAACCACAAGGATACCAGCGGTTTTTATACATGCTGAATTTCATTTCGATGGCAGCAGTTTGCTCTCCTGGAAGTAGGAACAGTAGTAACTCTCCTACTCAGGAGCTCAGTTAGGTTTCATGTTATTTTTCTTTTACCTCTCGGACTGAAAGTTCTGAAACACAAAGAAAGTCAACCAGAGTGCAACCAGTAGAGGTCTGAACAATAAAGTAATTCAAGTGACTGGTGTGTCTTTGATGTTAGAGAAACATCTGCAAGCCTCAGCTGATGAGCCATATCACTGGTTAAATCATCATGGCAGTACGCCTCTGATGAGGCTGGAGGAATAACAACAGAGGCTGATTGTTTTTGACAGACGTTACACAATGCCATTTGTTCCACAATTTCACACCCTACGTGACTGCATCAAGTTCCAAGAAGCCATTTGCTTCTGAAAAAAAAAAAATCACACTTGCACTAGCAATAGCTGGTTCCAAAGGGGCTTTATGAGGGCAAAGGCAGCTTAAAGACAGGCAGGACATTACAGTCATATGACAGAACTGTCTTATGATTGTTGTGCTACCTGGTAGAAACAGGAAAGTTAGAGATGCACCAATCAATTGGCCAGAAATGGGAAATAATTTTCAGCTATGATGGGACATCAGCAGATCAGTGCTGAATACTGAAAATGTTTTTTTCCTACTAGTTGGTCATTAAATGCATCAAAACTAAGAACTGCCATTTAGGTGTATAAATGCATGTAGTGTGTTACACTTTAGGCTTAGAGAAGATCACACATACTGGTGTTTATGTAATTCCTCCTTTACTATCAGATTCCAAATTCTTTTTCTATCTATGAGCCTGTAGCACACTAATCTGTGTGTTATAGCAGTTAAAAATTATTAATTAAAACCAAGTCAAAATCAAAATTGCTATGAAGACTTTATGGAAAACCAGAAATTTATGCTGTCCAGAAAAAAAGCATCTCTAGTTATGAATTTTGCTCTGCAGGATAAAGCTCCCTCTGCTTTCACTCCTCTACAATTATCTGGGATCATTTCACTAACAGAATGAATAGCTGATGTATAACAGACTGCAAGCAGAGTGAACTTAAAACTCATAAAGACGCCCCAAGATTTATGAAGGATCCAGATCAACTCACAGAAGGGATGATTGAAATATTGAAATGAAAGCCATTTCTTAATTATATAAAATATCATTTGCAAGAAAAAAAAAAAAAAAAAAAAAAAACACGATTACAATCAGAAATCAAATTTGGTATAATTTATGCAGAATCTCAAACAGAAAACATGACTCCAACCCAATGTCACATTCTAAATTGCAGCTTCCCTACATACATGCGCACTCGCACACACAGTGAACCCCAGGAGGAGTGTGGTACCTGGCGAAGCCCTGCGGCAGCTCTCCCAGGCCGTACAGAGGGTAGAGGTACGGGCTCTTGCCATATCTGGCCAGAGACTCGCTGTAAAGCTTTATTCTGTTTATTGCATCCATGCAGGGTTGATCCAGGTACCTGAGGGAGGACGACGACACGTTAAGCCTCCAGAACAGTGCATAGAAGACCAGAAAATGTTAACCAGAGGCAGAACTGACTCGTCTGTGCGGTAGAGCGCCAGGGAGTGGCCAGTGAAGTCGATGACTTCCTGTCCCAGGCTGAACTTCTGGAAAATAGCCCTCATTGTGGTCTTTTTGGGATCCACGCCTTCCATGGTTTTAGGGTCGTTCTCGTCAAAGTTGGCGACAAAGACCAAGAACTTACGGAAGCGTCGCTTCTCAAACAATCCCATCAGGCCTTTAGCAGAAGAGAACGAGGTGTGAGTGAAGGAGCTGCTTTAATGAGAGCAGAGATCACATCCAACAGTCACTACTTACTGGATGCCAGGGCCTCAGTCTCAGTGGAGGGCACTTTGTAGATCTTCCCTCCCTTGTACACATAACTGCCTTCAATCACCTTGAAATCCAGGTAGCGAGTCACCTGTGTGATCAGCAGCATGCGGACCAGCTGACCTACAAACACACCAGAATTAAATCTGCACAATGTGCCATTTGTTTTTATCCAATTCATCGATTAATCATCAGAATTGATGAATACTCTATTGCTAAGACGCCTGCAGCTGCAGCCCCTGAGCAGTTGTTACCATTAGCCATGAGGAACTTTGGAACGAGGTCCACATTCCAGTCCCGTCCCTTTCCCATCGACTCTGGAGGGGTGCCAGGCAGGTGGAAGCGCTGGTAGAGCTGCAGGGAGGAAGCAGAACCCAATGAGACCCCCAGCTTACAGGCCCGACTTCTGAAACCAACACCGTCTCCAACGATGCAGACACAAAGAAAAAGCACTGTCTGTTTCAATACTGATGGGAGGTTGACACTGGTTTTAGGGCGACTTACATCTTCCAGTGGTGTGATAGAAGCGCTCTCAGCTCCGTAGTACGAGTTGCGGTCCATGTGCAGAACCTTCTTCCCCTTTACTGACATGATGCCTGATAAAATGCATTCCTGAAAAACAAAATCAAAGCACACAATTAAAGACTAAAAGTCAAATGTCTTTATAAAGATTTTATTCTACAGTATCAATAAAGCTCACAGAGGCTCCATAATGAAGGGAAGTATGCATGTTCCTTTATTTTGTAATTTATGTGATTATAGAAGCAAGTTTACAGAACTAAGCAGGTGTAATGTGCATCATGTGACCAGAGACTTAAAACAGGTTTCCTACTGAGCGTGAGGTCACTTTCTACAACTTCCTGCATCATCATCACACAGAAAGTGACAGACTCTGCATGTTTCCTGTTTGTCAGGGAAAAGCTGCCCTGAAGGAAGTAGAGCAGCAAACACCTTTCTCATGTAGAAACAGGATAACTTTAAGACTCGACTGAACAAGCAGAAGAACAATTTGTGGATTTAAATTATTTTAAAAACTGGTGGGAAAAAATCTGTAATAACTTACGTTTGTCTCACAAACACACCGTCTGCATTAGCTAAGATGTTACGGTTTCAAACCCTACAACCTCTAGTGACACTTTAAGCATTACAGCACAATGTTTAAAGCAGGAGTGCCCCTCCTGCACCTGTTGCTGCACAGTGAAGGTCTCCTGGCAGGTTGCACCTTTGCTGAAAACTAGTCTGCTGCTCTGAAATAGCTTAGATCAAGAAAAACCAGCTTTCCTCTGCAGTGATCTGCACCTGAAGCCAGCCTACCTCATGAATAAAAGCAAACACGGACAGAGTGCTCATCACAGTAAACGCCACACTGACACAGGAGAAACACACATACAGTGTGCAAACATCAAAACTAACAAAATTCACTGGAAGCACAAAGTCCATGTTCACATCTTAATCCATTTTAGTCATTAAGCCTTGAAGCATCGACTCATTTGATGTAAATTAAAAACAAACATGCCCAATATGTGGCCTGAATGAGACAAAAGCTTTCTAAGAAATGGACACTTGGAAAAACTAAAAATTATGGACCACATTTACAGTATTTATTAGGACCGAGCAAAGAAAGTACTGCTAAGCCCAGTGGAATAAAATTATTTTGTCTTATTTAATTTTTTCTGCCCCAGAAACCCAAACAGGTGGCCTAAGCATATTCAAAAACTCAATTGTCCTCAGCATGAAGTCAAATAATTTTAATTTAATCAAAAATGAGTCCATTTTTTTTTTTAATCTCATGCGTATGCATCCTGTTTAAAAGCATCATTTTGCCACAGAAACATGCTGTAGCCACTATAAGAAATGGCAACTCTACATATGTAAATCCAACCACTCTCTTGCATTTTCTGGCCATAATTTTTATTGTCACTCACTGTATCTTTCCTTGATCCCAGTATATTCAGGTGTTAAGAGCCACAGCTGAATGTGAAGAACTAAAATCCACAAATCCTTGACACCTCCTCTAAAAACACTTAAAATTGAAATATTTTAATTGTACAAACAATTTACCTTGATGCACATTAATAAATACAGTGGAGACCGTATCAGCACTACTGCAGAAGCTAATTTCCAAGGTCTTCCTCATCTCCACTATTGGGGATACAGTCAACTATAGTCAAAGGAATAAAGACCGCTCCTGGATTGGCTGCTTTGCAAACACCAATTAAATAATAAATACATAGCAAATAATAAATTTAACCAGTTGGATGGACTTCACTGCAGATTATTTCTGTACCTGAAGACCTTAGTGATCTAGACTAAAAGCCCAGGGAGAGTGGTGGTAAGGAAAAGCAGAAAATATAGGTTAGATGCAGCTGATAATCACAATATCCTACAATAATATCACTAGTGCACAGGCTATTAATATTCTGCAGCCACATTATTTTACTTTAGCACCAAGTCAAAGCTTCAATAACAATAAAAACAAAAGTGTTTGTTCTAGATTATTCCATCCACATTTAAAGATCATCTTCAACTAGCTGAGTGGATAAGGTAGGATTTAATTAATTGGATAAACATAACAGAACAATAAATTAATAAACTGTTTGGGAGACATTGTTCTGACTGGTCTAACCTATATAAAAAAAATTTGACCACATTTTCAGTCGATGTTAATGATTATTATTATCATCCAGTCTTTGTCATTACTACTCATTTCTATTTATTTATGATAACTAAATGTGTAAAAGCTAATACTTCCTACTATTGCTGGTCTACAAATGCCACTTCTTTCCTGCCTCTAGATGGACCCTGAGCTCAGTGAAAATCAGTTGAAGGTAAGTGACATTAACATGTAGAAATCAGAGGTCTTCTCATAATTCCCACATTTTTATTTGGATGCAGGAAAGCTCTCTCTATCCAGCTGATGTTACACACCACACAAGATGGTGTGAATGTTATTCTGCCCAGTAATTTAAACACTGAAAAAAAAACAGAAGTTAAGACACCCAGCTATACTGGTAACACCTGTGACACGTTTCCATCCATAAGTTAGCCGTTTGACCCAAAAAGAGGAAGGTAGTAAATATTGGTGAAGTCACTGATTTGAATCAGGAACTGAAACCTATGAAGCTACACCGCCCTCCCTTCATACAAACAACAGTTTTAGTCTGTGTGTGTTTTGACTGGTAGAAAGCTCTTATTGAACCGGACATTCAGAAAATGTGCAGTGATCTTTCAGTTCCAGTCCTGTTGAGACCACACCCAAGTGAGTTTCACACTCATACATAAGTTCTATAAAAATACCTCAGTAGTAATGATTTTTTTTTTTTGGTTTGTTTTTGCAGTGACACTAATGTGGAAGAGTATTTTTAAAAAGCGTAGGTAGATAAAAGAGAAAAAAAAAAATCATATTAGCATTTCCTTTTACAGTTGAGGAGGGTGCATGACAAATTATGTCGCTACTGGTATATAGCATAGAGCTGCTTATTGGCCTGCAATAAAGTCATCACGGGGTTTCCATGCTGTGCTTCAGCCATTAAAACTGCCTGCAAGTCAGGAGGCCTTTAGGACTCTAAAGCTCTCCGTAAAGTTATGGAATGGTTAATGTGATTTTGCAAATACTATGAAAGACTTCCTTAGTGTTACAACACAACATACTGGAATAGATCAGGAAACCTCCCAACAATAACCGAGGAAGCGACTCTGTGCGCCTCTTAAAAGTGTCAAACTTAAAACAGAAGGGTGTGCAGTTTAAACACTTCACTTAAATTAAGTACTAAAAGTGTAAAGAATGAGGGACTTCTGCAAAAGTTTATGACGACAAGTCTGTAAATCGACTTTGAAAGGTTGCTTGGTGTTACGATTCATTTCATTTAGTGATCCAGAAACTAGTCAGACTGACTGCAAAGTGGCACAGAATCAATAATTCTGTATTCAAACAAGACGCAGAAAGATTCGCGAAGGAAGCGAAACCAAGGGAAATTAAGTTTGCTCAAAGTGGCCTAGCCAATACTAGCGGACTTATCCGCCTTTTAATCTCGCCTTGGAAGAGGAAAGCTCAACTAAAGTAGCGTTCTACTTAAGATATTAGGTGAAGTTTATGTTTAAAATAACGTCAGAGGAAATACATTCTGAATAATTACTAACTAGCTGAAAGGTTAACTACTCTTCTAATGCAAGTTTAGCGATACTGGATTAATCTTTCCATTGACAGCACATAGCATGATGCTAACTGTTCACCTTAGCTTTTCGGTTTCGGGTTTCCATTACTTTACATTACACCGCCGCTCCCCTTAGCGGCTAAGCTAGCTACTTAGCTAATTGGGCCTAGTTATCTCGAAGCCAAGCTGTCAGCCACCAACTGCGCTAGTAACAGGTTGCTCTGTTCCACGTCATATTCCGCTTTCTCACCGTAAGCCCGGTGCCCAGGACGATAACGTCGTACTCTTCATTCATTTTGCAACGCTTTTCGTCTTCTGCTCCTAGCTATCGGGGAAATAAGAAAATGGAGATCTGTAAAAACTGGAAACGAAAAGGGGCTGCAGTTCAACGTCAGGCGCGTGACGCAGGGGGCGGGGCTTCCGAGCTTGTCAATCTTTAGCGGAAAGTCGCAGAGTGTGATTGGCCTCTTCAAGTGTACCTGTGGGGTAAAATATAGTGGCCATTTGGTCCAGCACAGGTGCAATGAGCATCCACACTTTTGTTCTGTTCCTTCAAAAGCAACACTATCCACCTCGGGGGGAAATATATTTTCATATAGCCTATGTTGAAAATTATTCAATCTGTATTATGTTTTAAATTATTTAAATCTAACCTCAATCGTGTAAAACACATCAGTTGTTGGTAAGCACTGTTAAGCCACTTCATTTGCTTTTGCCGCAACTCTTTAAAATAGCATGTTATTATTTAGCACTAAGCATGTTTATTGTTCTATAATGACAAGACATTTTGAAAAAGTATGGGTTGCTTAGATTGGTTGCCAGGGGGAATGAGTAAGTCTCTATGGAAGCACAATATAGATTTGAAAAGTTGCATTAATATGAGTCTTGATGAGCAACGTGTCCTAGTTTTGACCAAACTAGATATGTTCAGTCATAATGTACATCACTGGAGAAAATTAAATAGTAAATCAGCTCAAACTCCTTGTTATTGGCCTCGCTAGATACTCGCACTAGCTATCCGAACAGCTAGTGTTTCTTCATCTTGAACGATGAAGAAACTCCGGACAGCGATGACTGGTTAATGAAGTTTACTTCAGTGGTAGTTCAATAATTTATTTTCTTGTGAAAAGACAATGCTTTAACAAACACCAAGAAAGAACCAGGAAGAGTGTGAAGCGACCATTTGATTCTGGGCAAAGCACTTCCTGTCCATATTCTTCTTCTACTATTAACTTAAACAATAACTTAAAGTGACCACAAGGTGGCGTATTTCAACTAACAATAACACTAACAATATTATACACAATAAACATAACACTCCTCAAACCAACCAATAGCCGTGGTGTAAGACAGCTTTTGACTTGGGCTTTTTTATTGCCAATAGAACCTGACAGTCAGTAAGTATTGTATCAGGCTAAAGTCTAACTAGATTATATCGAGGAAAATCTTCCTAAGTACAACAGCAGATTTACAAGAGAAAGGCTGCAAAAGATTAGTTAATTTTTGCATTTGCCCAAAGTCCAGATTGTGACCTTTTTGAAATGCTGAGGTGGGTCATTTTAAGAGCTGTGCAGAAACGAAACTCAATCATCTGAAGCAAAAAGATATAGAAAAGTGGGTGAAATGTAAATGATAGGCAGAAAACAGAATGTCAACAAGATGTAGAATCATCTTGTTGATGGTTCTACAATATGTTCAATCATCTTATAGGGGCACTTAGTTCTTATCATTCCCCACATTGACTTAAACTTTAATTAATAAAAATAGTGCAGAATCTGTTTTCATTTTGAAAATCTGAGATTAGAACATTTAGAACCTTGAGGGGATTAGATTATTTTTTACTATTTACTAACATCTAAAAGTCAAGAATTGAAAGAGTGTGTTCTTTTTATAATGCCTGTTAAAACTTTACTGTCCTTGCAAAAAATGTAAATTATGTTTTAGAACCTAACTCTGGTTTAAACATCTAACAGCATTCTGTCTGACCTGTCTGCTGGGTTCATGCCAGAAACAGGACAGCTGCATTTATACTGACATGAAACTACACAAGTGGACTGTATTTTACTAATTACAGGCAATTTATTGAACAAGACTTGCCATATCTCTAGTAAATGGGGTTGAATATAAAATACTTGCTTCATTTTGGAGGTTTTTATTTGCAAAAGCAACCAAGAATCATTTTTATTAAACTTTACCCCTTTGTGTCGGTTTAAATTGCTAAAATGCATTAACGTTGTGATGTGACAAAGTGTGAAATGTGTATGAAAACTTTTACTCAGTGAATGAAAACCTTTTTTTTTTAAATAAAAAAAAATATAGAACAGATTTTTACAAAAAAGTCTACACAACCATCTGGCAGGGGAAAAAAAAACTCATAGCAAACCTCTAAATAAATATTTCCACTTTCCAAGGAACAGCATGAGCAAAATAGAAGGTCATAATATCATCAGGATGCTGTCATAAGGGAGCGCGCTGAGACACAACCTGATCTCACAGCATCTGCTCATATTTAAAGTGAATTCCACAAAATTGTCTCATAATAGCTTCCGTCTCTGAAGTGTCAAAGCTTCAAAGTGACAATGAAAAACGTGGGTTTGATTTCACGATGACCCTGTGTGTGTTTCTGGCGTGTCACGCTCAAACATTCGCAGTACATTCTGCTTCTTGGCCAGCTGCCGGGCTGTTGCACCGGATCCGTCCTCAGAGTCCTGCAGTCCGAGTAGTAGCAGCGTCTGGGCTGCTTCTGCACGCTGCCCAATGCAGGCCATGTGGAGAGCTCAGAGAGGGAGGACAAATGAAGAGCACATTGAGTAAAAGTTATTGTTCTTCGCAAAGTTACATTTATCCAGCTGCAAATGAGAACACATGATGTCTGACACACTGCTTACCGGTGCGTCCTTTTTTGTCCCGAGCGTGAAGATCTGCTCCAAGTTCCACCAGTGTTTTAATTACGGCAGTGTGGCCCTCCTGAAAAACACCCAGCCTTGTTAGTCTCAGATTGTACTGCTAATGCAAAAAAACCAACAGCTGCAGCATTGTAGATGCATTCTCAATAGAACTTATTCACACAGTTAGCCAGAGATGGGAGTCGAGCATTTTACCTCCAGTCAGCTCGAGGTAAAATGCATGAACCCAGCAGACAGGTCAGACAGAATATCAAAAGATATTTTATCAATGCGTGGCATATATCAAAACTAAGATATTTCACAATTTTAGATTTTTAACTGCACCAACAAACATCATGTCCTTAGGCACCTTATTTAGAATTTTATAAAATTCAGATAAAGTTTTCTGACCTGCTTTAAAGCGTAGGTTGGGGTAATCTTAAAAAGTTTTTTTCATGAATTACTTTATATTGAATGTGTGTGTGATTCCTGTATTAGCTGTTGGTTTCTGCAGCACATCTTGTTCCCTTTCATGGGTTTAGTTCTGACACTTCACCAGGAAAAGCCTGATTGGCTTGATTTAGAAGTGAGCTAAAAAACTTCTTCGACAGGATGTCAGGTGGTAAAAAAAAAAAAAAATGAACCAGTGATATAAAACCATGTGGTGAGAATGTCTGCAACGTACCTACATTTAAACTTTGTTTTTTTCCCTAAAGTTCACTGTTAACTTTCAGGAAGAAAACAAATCAAATGTACTAAGAGGGAACAGGTTGGAGGGTTTGAAAGCCTTTTGTCACAGACTCGTCTTTAATGGAGTTTCCATCTGCAGTCACACGTAGCAATACAATGGCTCAGTGAGGAAGTAGGAAACCAGCTGTGGCCAGCCAGTGAACAAAACAATGACTCAAACTCAAGTCACAGCAGAGATGCTAAAGCAGAAGTGAACATGTTAACTACACATGCTCCCAGCTCATCGGTTTTTTAAACATTCATTCTTTCTGTAAATTCCTACTCAAGTCCTAACGTGCAAATGGGCAAGAACCGCAAACTGATATAGCTGCTGCTCTAACCTTTGCAGCATAATGCAGCGCAGTGAGCTCGATGTCAGTGGCTCTCTGGTTTACGTCCACAGCCAGGTCCAGCACCAGAAAACGGAGCGCCTCCTCCTGGCCAGTGACAGCCACCTGGTGCACCGGCTGAGCCCCGAGAACATCAGCTGCCACTGGAGATGCCTGACAAACAATCACAAATACTGTTGTGGAAAAATATTCTGATTTGTAATACGCTCCTCTAGAACACCAGTCACATAAAGAAGTGTGATTTGTATCACTAAAGTGCATTCATATTTTCAGATGTATTGATAATTTTTTTTCAGTTTTTTGTTGAAAAAAACAGGACATAAAACAGCAAAACCAACAATCCCGATCATATGGACCGTTTTGGGAGGTTTTAAATATTATTCATTGGAATTTATCGTGACGATAAATCAAAATTCTTATTTTGACAAGAAATGTATCTCAATAAATGATAAACGACACAATAAATGTTTGATTTGATTTGAGTTCTAGATATGAAGTCCTTTAAGCTTCACACTCTGTAATGGGTTTGAGACTCTTATTTTGAAATAAGACAGAAAGTAGTGTTTGAGTTGTTGACCAGTAGTATGACGCCATTGTCTAATAAAGACTGGGTTGTTACATTGAAAATAATAAGGGTGTATCCTGTAACACTGATGTTACCCTTCAGTAGCTTCAATGCCTCTGATAGAACTATCAGAAGAGCACCTCCTCCTGGCCAGTGACATTGGCTAACAGTCCAATGTGTGTTAAAGTCACTAATGGATTCTTGTCAACCGATTAGAGCCACAGCAGAACTCCACATGTGTGTTCCCCTTTAAGAGTTGCTCCAGATGTCTTAAGAAAATTTACGTCAAAACAAAATATCCACTGTGCAGTTCTTATTCTAAACAATGGAGGTCGCCGCAGA
Source organism: Brachyrhaphis terrabensis (assembly GCA_903067065.1). Taxonomy (NCBI): domain Eukaryota; kingdom Metazoa; phylum Chordata; class Actinopteri; order Cyprinodontiformes; family Poeciliidae; genus Brachyrhaphis; species Brachyrhaphis terrabensis. The sequence continues at coordinate 3,523 of CAEGAG010167998.1, read as the reverse complement.
TTAAATCAGCCTGCATTCAACAACTGGTCATATTTGGAAATGAGAACTACACCAACTTTACCTTCTAGGAGGAACTTTCAGGAGGTTTTTTTTTTTAATGTATGCAACTTTTTGTAATAAATGTTCCCTCTGTGTTTTCATCCAACCATGCATGTGATAGTTAAAACAAACAGACTCTATGGTCCTTGATGGGCATCACTCTACTTATGCATGGAAAACATGGGGATGTGCACGACTGGTTGAAACATCAGGAACAGCTGAACTGAAACAATCAGCAGACTCAACCAATGCAGAATCAAAATAAATATTTATATATATATCCCTTCGACACTTTGCTCCACCTGGTGTTTCTCTATGAACAGCCTGGCCACAGGGAGGTGTCCGTTCCTGACAGCATCCATGAATGGCGTGACTCCACAGCTGTCAGCACTGTCTGGGACGTAGCCACATCTGGAAGAGATGCAGCAGAGCTGGACATCAGTCAGAGCAGGTCAGCGTATGGGCTCATAGTCTGGCTGCAATAAGATCTCAGGTTGTTACACATTTTGAACCTTTTGATCCTAATACACATAGTTGATCTAAAATGCATTCCCACATTATGGTGCATCCACTACGATGCTTCCCAGTGGGGATGCATCCAACCATGGATGCATCCCCATGGTTGCATCCATGTGTAGTGCTAACTGTCTGTCAGAGAGGAGAAAAGGTTCAGTTCTGGTCTCCTGCAGAGCATTTACTGCCACATGTTTGTGGACTTGTCTTACAGTGATAGTCATGAATACTGTAGGAAGATTCTGGCTTTGCACATTATGGAACCTTCCAATGCTTCACGTGATTTAAAAGATGAACCATACGGTTACATTTCCCCCTTACCTCTCCAGCAGGATGCTAACCACCTCCTCACAGCCATGCATAGCTAGAGGAAGAGCAGAGAAGATGTTAGTAGTCTGCTATATCGTGATAATGCTGGATTCAGTCTTAAGGGAGCAGTATTATGTGTGTTCCAGGGAGTTTATAGCATAATCAAGTAACTATGTTAATTTGAGTTGTGATAAAAATGTTATATGTGTATCACATATGATTTCAAAGAAATTTCACTATGTAATTTAGTGCCTTGAATTTGGGTCTCTGTATGTTTAAAAACTCCTGTTCTTTGTGATGACTTTCTGAAACTCTGCCTTCAGGAAGCCATCACAACATCTCTCCTCTATTAACTCCTTAACAATGTTTTTACCAGCGTTAAACTGAGAAGTAGCTCCTATAGTGAACTCAGCAGATGTTCACTATAGTTCCACCAGGTGTTTGCTAATTTCTGCTGGTTATTCTAAAGGAGCTGAACGGGGAAGACGTGGGGCTCCCGACGGAATAACATTATAACAAGACGATTTTACGTAATGCTGCCCCTTTAATTAATTTGCAGACAGAAGCATACGCCACCTGCAGTGTGCAGCGGTGTTCTGCCCGTCGTGCTCTCGCTCCTCCAAACGTCTGGTGCAGCTCGAAGCAGCAGCTCCATGACCTGAGGGTCACCCTCCCTGCAGGCAATGTGGAAGGAGTTCCAGCCGTCCTTGTTTCTCAGCATGGGGTCTGCACTGTGGGACAGCAGCTTCCTTATCACCTCCAGGTTCTTTCTGGTGCACGCCATCATGAGGGGAGTCCTGTGAGAGAGGAGTCACAAAGCATGACTACAGGCTGACACAGCAATCATTTTCATTGTTTTATGATGTAATATTTGTAACACTATGGCAAGCTGTTTTAACATAAATTCGGTTTTACCGCCCTTACATTCCAGATATCTCAAATTGTTTTATGACTAGACATTTTAGCAATTTAAGATATGTTAAATTATATTTTGACTGAATGAAATACCTATTTGAGATATCTCTAATTACATTCTGACTAGTCGAAATGACATCAGATTTACCATTGAGTTGTACGGAGACTTCAATTCAAGATATCTACAATGAATTACTGACTATCTGAAATACATATTTCAGATATCTACAATTAAATTATGACTAGTCATAAAGTAAATTCAAGATATCTCGATTGTAGTTTTGACTAGTCATAATTCTAACTAAAGATATCTCGAATGACAACATAATTCAAGATATCTTAAATGTATTTTTGGGTAGGAGATATGTAGTTTTGACTAGTGAATACTAAATTATAGATTTCTTAAAAGCAAATAATGACTAGACAAAACTAAATTAAAGATATCTTGAATTGTAATTTTGACTAGTCAGAATTCCTTTTAAGATATCTCTAACTGAATTAGAGATATCTTGAATTACACAGCTTTTCTATTTAAGATATCTTAAATTAACATTCTGATAGTCAGAATGACATTACTGATATCTTGAATAGTCAAAACGTCCCTGAATTAAGTGGCAATTTTAAAGTTTAATAAAACAATTAAAAATAGAAAAAACGAAAAAAAAGATGTTTGAAAATGCACAACTTTCATGTTAAAAATGCTTTAACAATATAAATTTTAGCTTTTCAAAGCTGTTTTTAAGTGCATTTGGTTTATCAAAAATGAATAAACAGGAAATTCTTTGCAGATTTGAGAAGCAGTCTTATAGCTAATGAAGTTTTGCGTTTTCTGCATATCCAACATAGCCTACCTCTTTCTATGTTGTGACATTTACTGACAATTTTGTGCAGGTAACATAAAATTCTGCAGGCAACTGTTTGGACAGCACAAAGGGGTTTCCGCGCAATTCTTAATTCAGATATCTAAAATTGTAATTTTGACTAGTCATAACTAAGTTCAAGATATCTTAAATAGTAATTATGGATGTGTCCTGTCAAATGACGGATCCAGTGTCGTAATTTGAGATATCTTGAAAGAAATTTTGACTCGTCAAAATGTAATTGAAGATATCTTGAATTATTATTCTTACTAGTCAGAATGTAAATGCAGATGTCTTAAATTACCATTTTGTATAGTCAAAATATAGTTTTGTCTAGTCAAGATTCATTTTTAGATACCTAGAATGTAATTATGGATAGTCAGACAAAACCGAATTTATGTTAAAATGACTTGCCATAGTAACACTGGAGTGTGGGATACAACAGGGAAAAATCAAGTTATGTAAAAATTGTAACACCATAAAGCAGTGGTCCCCAAACTACGGCCCGCGGGCCGGATCCGGCCCGCCTCCACATTTGGTCCGGCCCCCTGAACAATACCAGAGTGTATACCATAAGCCGCTACTTTTTTCCTTTTTTCCGGTGCAGCTTTTCTGTGTATTTTTCTTCAACCGCCAGGGGGCGCTTTAGCAGGAAGTGAATCATTGGAAGTCAAAATTGGAAATCAAAGAAGAAAGTGCTAATTTCTTCAAACTCATATGATGCAGCTTTTAAGTTGAGGGCTGTCGATCTGGCAGTATAGGAGGGAAATAGAGCCGCTGGTTCGGAGTTGGAGACAGAGGGCTGAGTCCTTAAATCCAGCAGCTTTATCAGGATGTAGCCCTCTGCTGGGTCCTTGTGGAAAACCGAGAGCGGCTTATATACAGTG
>CAEGAG010167941.1:0-43749 GCA_903067065.1 Brachyrhaphis terrabensis | reverse complement strand
ATGCGGCTCTAATGGCTCTTCTTACTGTGGAGAGCCGGCTCTTTCGGCTCCCCATATATTTTTTGTTGGCGGGGGGGCGTTGACACTGTTATGTTTTTGTTATGTTTTGTTGGCGGGGGGGTGAGATATGACGTATAATTTCAAAAAACCCGGCCCGGGGGACAGGACGTGAAATACGGACATGTCCCGGGAAATACGGACGTTTGGTCACCCTAATACTGTAGAAAAAAACCCGGCTCCCAAATAGGATCCTAAAACGGCTCCCATTGTGGAGCCGGTTCCAATCGTTCACTTCAAAGAGCCGGCTCTTAGAGCCGGATCGTTCGCGACCGACATCACTACTGTGACGTTTTGATGATTTCCTTGGAAACTCCCATCTGCTGCTGCTGTTTGGTTTAACGTAGTGTACAGATCTAGAAACCACTATTTCATGGATATTGTCCATGAAATTGCAAGAGAAATAGTGTTATTTCATTTTATGCTTGAAAATGTATGAAAAGCCAAATAAATCACTTGCTACCACGGAAAAATGTTTTTCTGTTTTCTGTTGTTTTTTTTTTTTCAAATGATTGTATCATTTGAAAAATGATAAAGAACTTTTCTTTATCAAAAGTTCCCTGATTTCCCAGTGACTTTGTCAAATTAAATGCTAACCAGCATCCATATCAATTCATCTATCTGCACTAACTTTAAATATTTACAATCTTTCTTAACAAATGCAGAATGCAGTCCCTAAAACCTTTAACATAAAAAAGCACTTCCTGATTTTAAGGGCTTTTTCAACTCATTCTTTGTCCTTAACTCAGGTTGGCATGGAGGTTGATGAAGCTGACTGAAGTCATAACAGGGCAAAGAAAGAGTGCAAGGGGTCAAAACTGATTCAGATTATTTTGGACATCAATGGAGAGTACACGCTTGTGCAGAGCATAAAGCATGTCAACCTGTATGAGGCACATTGCAAGTCATGGAGAACTTTAATTTAAATATTGTCAGTTATTGCTGCTTCCCTGCCAAGCCTAATTCGGTTCTTCTTTTGTCAACGCCTCTGTGTCATTTCTTTGGTTACCTTCTCACTTTTTGCTTCAATGGTAGTTGTCTTTGCCAGAGAGGCAATATACAATTAGTTCTGGGATAAAGAGATGCCCTGAGCTTACCATGAGACTCAACTATATCTAATCAATTTGGTGCTGTTTTTAATTTAATTAAATAAATTGAGATCAAAGAGTTGAGATAGTGCACGCTCTTTCTAAATGAAGATGAAACATTTCCTGTCACACATAGTGTTTGATATACATACTTATAAACTCATCATATTCCCTAGCATGCTCTCACTCACGCATACACACACAGAGAGAAGTCTTTCTGCTCTTCAAACATGCAGCCTTATGTTTATTTATGATATGCCAATATGGAGCACTTCAAAGAATTGACCACCCCTGGAAAAAAAAAAAAAAAAAAAACTATAACCCATCCCCGAGGTCGTCTGTAAAGTATAGCCACGGTTCTTCCGAAGAAACAAGCACTTGAGTTAAAGTTGCTCAAACCAAACTGGACACCGAAATTCAATGACAAGACCATCTTTTTATTACTAATGCAGTAACTGATGCAACTGTGACGAAGGCTGCGTGTAAAGCTTTGATTCTGAAAACGCCCAGAAGGAAAGAAAATATAGAGACATTCAGAACCACATAAAAGAAAAATAGAAAGAAATTCTGCATGTTTTTTTAATCAGCTCTTGCAACCTGTTTGGAAATTCTCAGTTCTAATGGTGAAGCAGAAACAAAGAAACTGTTGTTTTATTTTTAAGATTCTTCCATATGAGCTGCATAAACAACAGAATTACATTAAGATGTCTTATAGCTAGCAATAGTATTTTATTTAAATGATAAGATTGGCATTTGAGAATAAAAATAGAAAAAAAGTAATGTTAGCAGTTTTAAGTTGCTGATGTTGGACTTATATTCTTAGCATGTAATATTAATCATAGGCTGAAAATTTGTGAATTTCTCAAAAACAAAACTGAAAATAATACAAACAATACAATTCGGTGCACTTTTACGATTTTCTGAAAGATTTTAGAAGGACAGGGTGATTTTAGTGACATTTTGTGTACCACAGACTTGAATTTAATTAACTGAAAACTGATTAAAAGCACCAACTACACGATACCCGACTCTGATTGGACAGAGTCTAACAGTCTACAGCTGGACAAACCAGACATGATAAAAAGACGGTATAAGCCTATGGACCTCTATTGTTTAACGTATCGATACTCGCGGATGAAAAATGTATACCTTCCGAGGGCGGAAAAAAATCGATAAATATTGTAGAATCGATATAATTATACAGCCCTAATTTATATAGCACATTTCAGCAATAGGGCAGTACAAACTGCTTTACATCATGGAAAATATGCAAATACTGTCCAGATGAAAAGTTGCATTGCCAGTCAAGTTTTATATACTGTATACCAATATATGCCAAGAACTAAATCTTAAGCCAATGTTTTCTGTTTTAATTTTATTTTCAATTAGCTAAATGACCACTAAAAGTTAGCTTTGCAAAATACTTTTTGGCCTAAAAACTACAAGATTTGTTTAGAGCTGCAGCTAGCTACTGACAACACTCAGTTCTTCTATAATGCTTCTTTATAAACAGACACAAAAAAAACCATAGGAAATATGGCACAAATGAGGGCACTGCATTTCCATCTTTGTCAGGGTTTGTTGCTGCACAGCTCAACGGTGTGCAGAAGCAACAGCAGGTTTGTGCTGTTTACTAAAGTCTTTCACCCAGAGCAGGAGAGACATTTAGAGCTTGCTCCATCCTACATGACTCCAGAAGCGACATTACCCCCTATCAGCATGTACACCTTCCATATGAGCACAACATACAGTATCATCACTGTGGCGGTGCTTCCGCTTCAAATGATAAACTAACACTCTTTGAGTCTGCTTCATTGGTTTCTGGGAAAGAGGGAGGGGGTGAGTTGGACTTCTGTGTTTTTCTGAACAAACAATACTGGATGCTTTGCCCGGCAGACACCTGCATTTGCATTTATTTGCATTTGCTCAGCACACGATGCTATCAGCATGAATCAAATCCCCCACAACTGAGGGAAGCTGGTGAAAATAAGCTGAGGTATAAAGTTTAATCCAGAGCAGTGGAACACAGATTCTTGATGTGATTCACACTGGCACACTGAAATAATTTACATGTACCTATTTTTGCCGCAGCGAAGGTGGCTACACTTCATATGTGGTGTTGTAGCTTTAATGATTACACTAAAAATAAGTGATACGATCTCATTATTTGAATTGTCAAAGAGAAAAAAAAAAGAATGGATTTGGTGCCTGGTGGCATTGTGGTTCAACATATCTGCAATCTTATTTAAGATTATAGACCAGAAAAAGATCTATTGCTAAGACCTTTTTCTAAGTAATAGTAATCCTATTCTATAGCCATGTGTGGCTATAGTATTATATAAATGATATAATCCTATAGCCACACATGGTAAACTTGTCACAGTATCCTGATGTAGTTAACATTACATGGCACCCTTTGTTAAAAATACCAGAAGTATGAACACCATAATTTATGCCACTGAATTTTAGTACACAACTGAACTTCTACCTTGTTTCTGGACACAAAGAAAAACCTCAAGTCCTTGTCTGTATAAGTGGGTACATTGAGAACAGAAACTGGTGAAACACTAGAGACCAGTGATGTCTTGGTCAAATTGACATATTTGGAGCTTTTGCACTGCATTTTAAAATGTGCATTTTTTTTATAAAAGAAAGAAGAATGAACTCCCTTAAAAGCCTGCTCGACAGTCACAAAATGTCCTCACTGCGAGGTGTCCTAATTCAAATAGTTAAGATTTGTTCTCAAAAATACAAGTGAGGGTATAAATCCACATAAATAAAAAGGATCTCCTTCTTTAGGACAATTTTCTCACTGGTGAGCATCCTTCATAAGTCTGGTCATCATGACAACAAGCCTGCACCGCCAGCTGCCAATGGGTCACCAGCCAATCACACAACATTGATTATATGTCAACGTCTTGCCTCTCATAGCCCATGCTCACACGATTCATTCCAGTTACTTCTGTATGTGTGTGGATATGTGAGGCAGAGTTAAAGGTTCAGTCATATGATTAAGGTCAGTCCTTTACTCAGATACTTATTACTGGAAGCCAGATATAAAGTGCTCAGGTTTGCAATGGCCAAATTCTGATATTAATTCAAGAGGAATCATATTTGAGATTGTTTGTCAGTAGGAGTATTGGAACACAATATGTATTAAAATGACTCATTTACACAGATATGTTTCAGTTTTGTCATGGTCTGGTGAATTAATAATATAGGTTTACCTTCAGTAGTCAGCATGAATATAAAATATTTTTAAACAGATCAACTTGGACATAGTTTTCATAGTGCATATTTTCGTAAAACTAAAACTCAAAAAAGTACTTAATAAAAAGTAAACTCAGGACGGTTTTACAGTAAAATATCTAAAATATATTTGCTTCTGTTATTGAAAAACCCCAATTTAAGGATTCAAACATATTTTTTTACAATTCTTTTGTGCCCACTGTTTAGAAGAGGTCAATTTTAATGCACTTGTTCATGATAAAGATATTCTTTAATTCAATTATTCTAACAAAAACTATATATAAAATCTTTACATCAATGGTCAATGATGGCACAATGTGGTTGCAAGCCCTTGGAAAAGGGGTTTTCTGCTGTAGATAGCCTTTATTTTAAATCATGAAATGTACAAGTCAAGAGGAAACACAAAACTAGTCTGCATTAACACATGTTCTGTCCCAACCATTCAATTTGTAATGCCTGGTGTGTCCCTTTACCAAACATTTACTGGGTTTTCTGAAACCCAGTAAACTGCTCTGTAGCTCCATATTGCCCGTTATCCTTTAACCACAGAAAGTGACTCACCAGCTGTGCAAATCGGAACTGTTGCCTGAAGCCTTATGTGACAGAGCTTACTTTTAAACACAAAACATTCAGTGTGTCAAAAGTTGAAAGGAGTGGAAAGAGGAGTGTGTGTCTGAAGAGTACAATGTTTAAGCCAAGAGTGGAAATACTGCTGGTATTGATTCACTTACTTTTTTCCTACAATTTATTTTACTCCCAGACTTCCTCCATTTTATTACTACTTTCTACTTCTTTCCTACTGCAATGCATTTCATCATTTTCAAGTACTACATGTATACATTAGAGAGCATTCAAAGCATAGTCAATTTTTTGGATTGATTTTTATTTAGGGAAATAAGGGGACTAAATGCCAAACCTTCCCTTCTTTCTCCACTAAACATACACTGAAGTTTAGGGTTGTAACTACTGAAGAGTTTTTGAGCAGCCTGGACATTTTTCCAAATTGGTTTATGTGAATATCTTCAGCTAAAGTAGCTCGTAGCATCTAAGATACAAAATAAATCAAAAAGGTAAACCAAAGAACAGAGGCCAGGATTTTATAAAATACTAATGAATAATTAGCCATTCCCAAAATGTACAACTTTTACCACCCACTTTTCAGTTGTGTTATGGTTTAAATGTTTCTTTTTTTATTTTTAGAAAGAAATAAAAAAATACCTTAAATCTTAAAGTGACACAATTGTGGTTTTGTTGAAAGGCACTTTACAGACTGTGGGCTGATGATCTGCCTCAGGAAGTTCTGAAACCTGGAACATTAAAGTAATTTAATCAAAATCATTTAACTAGTCACTGTATATATATAATGTTAGGCTGCTCTGTATTTATGGGATGTTTTCAGACTGTTTTAAAATGTTACCAGTATAAACTTGTGGCTTTTACCTAAAAAATTGATTTCCATCTACTTTTCTGTTTTCATAAAATAAATGTGCTTTTAAATGGAGTTTTTCAATAATTTCTACTCTATATAATAATTTTATGCTTGTTGCTGCTTAAATCTTCGCACACATTTGATCAAAATGTGAGCAAATATTGGCAATGTTAGCAAATCAACAATGAAATATTTGATTTAAAACATAGTTTCGCTGAGACTTGAACATTTGGATGTAAATTGAGATGTGAATGAAAAAAAAAGTGCCAAAGTCCCATAAATCTCCTCCAAAAATGTAATCATGTTTGAAAGCAAAGACGAATACAGAATCATCAATCTGTGTCAATAGAAACTTCTGGCACTGAATAGGCACATACCTTCAAGATATCCAATATTAATCATAAGGCCTGGACTTAGAAGTTAAGCATATATACTGTGTTTTCTCCGTAAGCTTTCATGCCTCTTCAACTTTCCAGCAGATACATTTAAGCGATTTGACTAGTTCTGCCTCTCTTTTTTGCCCTGTGTGTGAATGATCTCATTCTTAGGCAATTAATCGGCTTTGATTCTTATTTAACTTTAAAACATTTTGGGGGCTGACATTTTAGATTATTGAACACAAACAAGAAGATTTTTGAAACTCAAAAAGCCATTAAAAAGCTCCTGCAGCTTTGTCTTTAGCCAACACTGCAGCTCTTTGGGGACCCCATGAATTGGACAAGCTGATTAAGTTGCGTTTTTCTTGGCCAATGGAGTGCAGCGGCACACAATTAGGACGAGGATGTGCCGCTTGCTGTGGTTGTTATTTCCCAGGCCCAGAATGACCTCCGGGAAAGACTTGTAGAGGAAGGAGGGGATGTTTTTGAAGATACAGCTTTCCCAGCATTGCTGCTCATCACAACGCGTTTGATCTATTGCCCGCCACCGCTCTTTTTTCCCCCACCCTTGCTCTGTCATACCTCGGCTGGGTGAGTGCCACCAGCCACCCATATATTAACCAGCAACTCCCAATATGTGATTCACAGAGGTAAAAATAACCATGCCCCTCCACTTCCTTCAACCCTTCTCCATCCTTCCATCTGTGTCTCCACACGTCCCCCTTTCCTCTCAGTCACCCCGCCACCTGCTTCTGGGCAAATCACTCGTTGTATCCGTACACCTGCACTTTGAGGCTTACTGCAGCTAAATGAACGGCAAAAGGCACATGGTGTTTCCTGGTGCACAGCTGTGGGAAAATGTATGAAAAAAATATACACAGTTTTACCAGAATTTGAAGGTTTTCCCTGCTTGAAGTTGAGCATCCAGCTGCTAAATCTCATTAAAAATTATGAAATGCCAGGGCTTATTCTCCAATATGTCACAGGGCGGCAGAATATGCCAATCCTAATTACCGATTTCTTTATTCCTTCACAAAATGCCTTCGACTAATATAAAATGATTAATCCATCTATTAAATATTGTTAAAATGCTAATTATTTTTATCATGTCACTGTTTAGCTTAAATATGGGTTCTTATTCATTTGACACAATTTGCAAAAAAGACTATAACAAGGAGGCTTGTTTATATAAACTCTGTCTTTCATCTGTAAAACCCAGGACCTTCTTGCTGCAAGGCTACAGTGCTACCAACTGCGCCACTGTGCAGCCCTAATTTACTTAATATGACAGAAAATACTTAGGTATTGATGTTTGTGGTGTTTTCCTTATCATATGGATTCATAAATTTGTATGTTGGCTCTTCAAAAACTTTACTCTGCAAATCAAGGAAAAACATTTTAGTCAAAAGAATAAAAATTGTATTGGCATGTCTGGACTAGACTCGGGTTTGTGGCACATCTTTGTAGATGTTTTTGCTGGGGAAAAAAAAAAAAAAACATTTTCTAGCTATGTTCCTAAGGCAAAAATAGTAGTATAAACAATAAATAAGTAAACAGAAAAATGGTGCAACCCCACTCAGAACTCCAAGTTGTCAGTCAAGACATCATTTTTGACCTTATTGTGCCTGATGAATCAAAAGGTATGTTTCTGCAGCCAGAGACTGAAATATCAAAAAGAGAAAGCTACTGGAAAAAAAATGACAGTTAGCTACACATTTAGTATCCCTTGCTGCTCCTTTACTGCCTGAAAAGCCTCATTTATAGTGCAGGCATTTCTTCCAGGACGCAACAACAGGACTATGAAATATATTTGCATAACGCCTGCCTGGTGGCTAGTTTGGCACACTCTCCAAAGAACAAGAAGCGACTGCATCAAACTCTGACCAATCAGAGAGGATAGGTCAAGGTGTGGAGTGCTTCTTAACCAACAAAGGCTGAAAGTTTTAAATTGTAATAGGAAAAATGGGAAGGCAAAACAGAAAAATAAAAAATATTTATATTTTTCTCTGGCAGATCACTACGATACAGATGTATGAACACATTCATTTCTATGTAATGCACAGCATTAAAAAGTGATCAGTTTAAAACTGAATGCCTACACTTATCTTAGACTGATGGGGCAAATAGTTGCTTCATTGTCATTCCACTTGTAGCCCATATATCTGGTGTCTGAATATGTGTGAAAACAGCAAGATTGCCTGTTTAAAAACCAATTTTGCAGAGGAACTTTTACAAGAACTATCAGTTTAACTGTACATGATAAATAATTTTACAGCTTTTTCCACATAATGTAATCCTCTTCAATTCAACACAAAAGTTTCATAAGTAGAAAAACCTTTAAACTAATACTTTGTTGAAGTATTTTTTTTTTTTTATTTAATATCAGCTTAAATAAGCTGATCTTAATCAGCCCTTTATAAGGGACCCCACAGATTTTATGACACATTTAGTTTTAGTCACTAAATATGTCGATGGCACAACTTCAGTATCAACCTGTAAAATTATTCGCTAGTTGATTTGGATGCATGCACAGACTGACCCTCTTCAGCTCTAGAAACAGACAACTGAAACGTAACATTCGTGATTATCGGATATCAGGTTTGCATACAAAGTTATTTGAAAACTTACTCATGTTTGGAGCCACTTTGCACACTGTTGTTTAAAATCCGTTGTCTATTTTGCATTTTCTTGGTGTGAAGAGTTTTAGAAAGCGTTATTATATACAATAATTTTCAGTAATTAAGATCATGAGGTTCATCTGTCAGATAAAAATAACCTTCAGGCAGGTGAAAACTCTTTTTGTAATACAAACTGATGTCATATTCTGATCTTAAATGTAGCGTTTAAGAATAGCGTATAAGATTTTACTGTCAGATTTCTAACTAAAAAAATTCTGACAATTACAAGAAATAAAGGATTTAAGACACCAGTCTTTGTGTAATAATCAATACATACTCTGCTTTATTTATTAAATCAAATTACAGAAATAAACACATTTTTTAAGTTTATTCCACTTTACTGAATAGGTCCATACTTTCCCGAACATGGCTCATAACAACAAGCAAAGACAGCATGAGTGTATCTTCCATTATGAAAGGAAATCCGATTAAAAAAATAAAATAAAATAAAAGTATTTTTGTTAGTCGAGAGACAATTATTTTTTTTCCCCTCTACCTCCAGATGTTCATTACAGACACCGAATTAGAAATTAGAAGGTTAAAAAATTATGACCACAAGAAGCGCATGTTAAAAGCAAAACTACCCGTGAAACACATTCAAATGATCATTTAAGAATTAACATTTATCATGACACCTGCTATTAATAAAAAAATGTATCGAATGTCATGTCGACAGTCTCTATGACAGAACAGAAGTCCACAGTAGTCGTCCGGTTTTAAATTACAGTTTTGAAGCAGACAATCTGTATTTTTCTATAACCTGAAAAGGTTCTGGGAAAATTCAGCAAAGTTAGCCAGAAATGATGTGGCAGTCTGCTCACTACTGGCAGCAAACAACAGAATGAACACAGCTCTGAGGTGTCTGAAAAGCAGCAGCCTGCCTGTTCAGGCTCGTAGCGATTTCCACTGACAGGCTACCTGGAATTCTGCGAGGGAATTTACTAAAATAAATAAGCTCCTGCCCCTCTTCGACCTCACAGCCATGTCCTGGGGTGAGGAAGAGGAGTCATGGTAAACATTCAGCTCAGTGGGGACACAGCCATTGATTTCTGAGTGTCTCCGCAGCCTCTTCCCTCATTGAGATGATCGCCTCCACCAAGGCCACCAGTGATAACGAGGGAAGGAGGAGGAGAGAGGACAGTATGGCCAGAGCTCTGGGAAATCAGGCCATAATTAAAAGGGCAGAGAAGCCCTGAGCAGATGGCAACAAGGAGATGAGAAAGGAGGAAGGGGAGGAAGAACACAGAAAATTAAACCATAAAAATGATGGAGATAAAGACGAATGGACTGAGATTGAAGCCTAAAAGAGTAGAAGGAAAAGGAGGTAAGATGAAAGTAAAAAATATAAAGAACAATTTTTTACAGGAAAAATAGGGGTGGAGGTGGTCAAAAAGTGGAAAGAGGATATGTGAAATAAAGAAGAGAAGTGAAAGAGGAGGAAATCAAAGAACACGGAAAATTGGGAGAACAAATGGATAATGGGTAAAAATTGTGGTGGGTAGATAAGGAAGGAGCAGAAATAACAGAACAAAACAACCAAGGAGAGAGAAGACAGACAGAGAGAAATTAGAGGGAAATGGAGACCAAGAATAGAGATGAGATAAGGAAAGGCAATAGAACAGGGGAGAGAAAATGAGGAGTCGGTGGAAAGCACAGAGAAGTTGGCATTTCAGCTTTTGACATGTAGAACTCAACAGGAATCAACTCTGATGACTCTTAATTTGATCTAATAATGAAGAAATGGAAATGTGCCTATGCTTTTTTTCTATTAAATAAGAAAAAAAGAGAAGAAAAAAATAACTGAATTTAGAAGCAGAGTCTCCATGGAGATACTGGGCTTTGTATGTTCACTTCCAACCAGTAGTAATATCTACAGGAAATCTTGTGGTTTTGTCGACTGTTCTTGTTCAAAATCATGAAAAACATCATTTTAAACAAGTTCAAATAATTAAAGTAAAATACAATGGTATTTTTTTATTTAACTGATTTGGACTTTTAGGCCCATTGTAATTGCAAAGTACTAAGACATTGGTAGACATTTGAAAAAAAGTAATTCAAAATGACAGACTTTCTTTGCTATAAAAAGAAAAAAAATTCTGAAAATCCCAAATAAGTTTTTAAATAAAGTCAGTTTTCCTTAAATTGTAAATGTTTAGGTTTCTAAATCCAATATGCCTACCTTGAATCTAAAACCGACCTGCAAAATGAAAAAAAGCAAACAACTATTCACCTACAATTTCTAGCTCATCAAATCCAGCCTGTGCATGATAAATGCACTTGCTGAGTTAAGCTTTGTCCAGCTAAAGCAAATTAGCTAAGCTTACATTAAACTTTAAGTGCATTATTATTGAAACAGTCAAAAAGAAGAAAGATATCAGAGTACCATCAGTGGTACTTTTATCAATTTCAGAACTATGGTTTAATTTTAAGATTCTTTCAAAGGTATTACTATGATTTAACAATGAAATTAAATTACAATTTTAAAATCATACATTCAATGAATTAACTGATTATGGCATTTACCTCCTTTCTGCAATAAAATTGTACTTGATAACAGGTCAAGAGCGTCATTATCCTTCCATGATGTTATTTTAAAATGACAAGCATGAACTGTCAGGGCTTATCTAATAGTCAGTCCAAGATGTCACTCCATTCTGACAAGAGGAACAGATGCTGACAGAAAAAAATATCCTGAAAAACGTATTCTTCTACATTCTACAATACTGTATGCCCAAGTCCATCTCTCCTGGTAAATCTGTGACCCACCCACTGACGTGACTGTGATCTTTTCCATATGCCTGACACCTCCACACTATGTCACCTCTAATTGGCCATTACAGCAACTGGTTCCCAAGGTCCAAATGCAGTTTAGGCTGAACTTTTAGCCTTACTGATTAGTTAACATTAACCTTGTCACAGGAGTTGGGACACAGACCTTTTTCTTTTTCTGTAGGGTTTCTGTGTAATATTGACTTAACATGGGAAGCATGCGATAGAGCGTAGACCTTTCTGTTTGAGCACTGCCGCAAAACCTCTGCAGAATTAGAAAAGGTGAGACAAATGTGGTGAATCCAAATTAGATTTATGGAGGGCATTATGTTCACAAGTACTACAGAGCAGATTATATTGACTTCTAGTTACAATAAAAGCTTTATTTAAATTTCACTCCCACAGTAGAGTAGGAATAGTTTCCAATATAAATCACAGTGATCCAATCAAAGGTCAGCAGCTTCATGTAAAGGTGTAAATGTATGAGCACATACATTTAGATGCAGTTGCTTATCATTGTCATCTTCGTAATAAGATCTTTGGCAAAGTTCTGCTAGATTTCAGAGTCTGACGATTAACAACATCTATTTATTTTGCATTATACTGTCAGTTGTGTTCCTCAAAGTAAAGCATCAGTGGCATCAGTAAGTGGACTTGCAGACTTACATTTATTTTAATAAAGGTTATGACTTGAGTAGGATGCGAGTCAAAAGATTAAATTACTCGAGACATATGTCAATGTTTGGTTCAAACAGGGCAAGAGCTTCCATCCACCCGTCGGCTCTGGAATTAGGAATCAATTTAAAAAAAAAGTTTTAAAAAGTAAGAAAACATAAATTCAAAATAAAAATGAGAAATTACAAATACATAGACACATTTTTACACAATAAAAAAATTATGTAAGAAAAAGTTTGAGGCTTCAAAATAAATGTCTACAAACAATTGCTTTTGTTAAAGGCAGTTCATTGGGTTTATGTTAAAATAAATAGATTATTTTCAGTTTCTTTTTTGATTTTTTTAAAACTGTTTGTTCTTCAAACAGATATGAAGAGGCTACAGCTTTAATTAAATTGCTTCTCGTGTTTGCTCGGTACCCAAACTGCTGTTTGCTGCCTGTTTATTTTCATGTCAATAACACTGAGGGGACTGAACACAAACAGCAACAACCTGTCTCTGAATACACTCTATTAACTTGGAGCAGAGCTGTGACTCAGAGCGGCTGATTTGCAATTTACCAGTTGCTGGGGGCCAACGGTGGCTACATTCATTAACACCAACACTAACACATGCTGCAGCAAACACACAAAACAGGCTTCTCTGGCAGCCTAGCAACAATGCACCTGATTGGGATAATTACACACCATTATATTTTTGTGTTAAGACTACAAGTTCTGAATTAATGAACTGAAGTGTTTCTTTGCCTTTGAAAATCATCCTGAAAGACTTTGGAGAAACAGACAAAACGTCTTAGCAACCTCTTCTGGTAGGATCTTAGACATGTGAGGGGATTTTACAAAAAGACACCTATGACCACCAGGGAAAGAAATGATTAGATAAATTATGGAATAAAGGTGCAAACCATGTTCTTGATTTTCTTGCAGTCCTCTTAAAACTTTTTTCCTTCCACTTCCCACTCTGATGTCAGACTGTAAGCCACTCTCTTGTTTTGCAGCAAGTATATCCATCAAACATCCAGTTTGAACAACAAGATACAAAAGAAGCAAAGTAATTTTACTAAACTTTAATTCAGTATGTGTGAGTTACTTGAATTGACTGCAGAGTGAGCTACTCAACTCCTGAAAAGGTTATTTGAAAAGGCTTGCTGATGTACAACTTGATGTGAGAGTTGAAAATAGTTTTTTAAATATTCCGTATCTGAGAGTTAATTTATTGGAACCTTTTTAAATCAAGTGTCATCACAGCACCTGCACCCTCTCAACCAAAAAGCCTCCTTGTGAGTTTAGGTGAATTTAAAGCCTGCCAGAGCTTAATGAGGCATATTGGAAACTTGGCTAAAAAACAAATCCAGCTGTGCTGAAACGACGAATATCTAAAGCAAAGCAGCTTAGATGTGTTGATTAAAAAAAGGAACAAAAAATTAACTTGTCTTTTACAGTACAGGGTATTCTGGTCCTATTAGATTTCTGAAGTTCACCACATAATCATAAAATATTTAACTATGAATCTTGTTAGCCTTTGCCTGATGGCTTGGTATTAACCAGCCTTTGACAGCAAGTTTTCTTACCAGACCAAGCTGGAACAAAGTAGATTTCCTAATGTGATGGATGTTTGTAACTTAAAATATTTAAAACAATTAGTGCACTCAAGATAAAAAAAAATTAAAATGAATTCTGTATAATGCTGGATCTCAGTATTTGGATTTGATGTGCAAATGTAGACTTCCAAAGGAAGTTGAAATGATTTCCATTTGCCTACGATACTGAAATGACTTTCACTATAATTCTCACATAGGCTATCTTGCTGTTAAAAATTACTGGAACCCCTGCATTGCAGTAGCATAACCTAAACATTTTAGTTTGAATAACTTTATGCAGCAGTGCAAAATCCCACATATGTACTTTATATTTTAAATAACCATTGGTACATCACTCTTTTCTATTTTTGTTGCATTTATTGAATGTTAAGGTAAATTTACATTTTTAAACTGTTTCATAAAGTAAAAATGTGATTTGTTACAGACACGTCTCTTAGCCACTCATCAAAGTGGAGTTGGCAAAAGAGTATTCACTATATGAGGTCTCTGCAGAAAAGTGTCTGCAACCCAGATTGTTGTGCCTGAGCGTGGAGACAGGGTCAGTAATAGTCCCACTCAGAGTGGGATCACTAAATACAAAGCAGATAAAGAAAATTAGGGGCCAGAAAATTAGCAAAAGGGGAAAACAACAACAAGCAAATCTAATTTTGAAGAGAAACAAACATGATAAATTTATTAATTCACCATTCTGGACACTTCATCTCTCAGGGACAACAAGGACACAACATTAATATTTGGCTAATTTAGCATTAATATTTGGCTAACAATATATACTGTTGTCCTTTTAATTTGGTTCTCTTCTCCTCCTCTTTTGGTCAGAGTATAAAACAGAACATTTGTTCCCCCTGAAAGTCTGTAGTCAGAACTGTATATCACTGGGTGGAGAGGGGTTGTACTCCTGAGCAGAAAATAGTACAAATATGAGTGTGTGCTTATCCGCAAGGTCCAAGAGGCTCACGTACATGGACCAGAGAGGTATGTAAGCCCTTAAAGTGGATACATACTGATTTTCACAAGTCAGGAAAAGACTAGAAAAAAGGTACAAGCCTAAATCTGCCCATGTCTCGACTCAGAGCTTTCTAAATGTAAAAGTTTAGATTAACAAGGCTGTGGGAGAATTCAAGTTTATCTGACCATGATAAGAAGGAAAAAGGTAAAAGAAACGGCCATAGATTAGAACAAAACAATGTGCTACTGCAGCAAACAACATATATTAAAAGTTTTTTTGGTTTTTTTTTGCACAGCTAATATGTCAAAGCTGCAGTATATATTTTACTACAGTAAAAGAAAATAACATAAAATTAAAAGCTATCTGTTGGATAAATAAATATCTTTTTGTTTTCTGATCTGCTCACTGCAATGTTTTTGGAGGTGAGGATAATGTGATGGAGGAAACAGTCTGCAAGAGCTGCACACAAAGCCATCTGCTTTTTAGATGTACTTCTAGTAAAGGGCTTTGTTTTTATTTATTTTTGCATACTTTGTTTTATCTCATGCAGAAGCAAAGGTAGAAATCATGAACGTGCCAAACGAAACCGCCCACCTACATGCTCCTGCTGAGCAACCATAAGGACGTCCTTGCTACACGATTGACAAATTACAAAGAGACTGAGATCTTTAATAATGTCTTCCAGAGAGGAGCAGCAGTTTTCAGCTTCCAACTGCTCTCATATAGGTTAACATTAAGAAAAAAACAGAAAGAGGTGTGCTGGACACTGAATGTCTGTTTCTTGTCGTTCTCCTGGAAACCACTGATAGTACTAATGTAGTAATGGAGCCTAATGCCATAAGCAATCAATATGTATTAAAATGTCTCTATGAATGTGAAGGAAATGTAATACAAGTCTAATGTGCTGAAACAAATTGGCACATCATTTTCATTTCCTAATGATGTTATTACATTAAGAAGCAATTCATTAGTCTAAATAAGCTTTTTATGTTTTTTTAAACCCATCTGTGTGGACAGGTTTTTCTTTATTATATTATTCATGGCAAGGCCAAGTGTAAGACATTTTGTTAACATTATGTTTGTGCAATGTAATATACAATTATATTAAAAAAATATTTCTTTAATTAAAAAAAAAAAAAAAAGAACTTCTCATGGCATTATGAAGAAATTGTCCTGACTAAATACAAAAAATATAAAAATGGGCTAGGAACAAATAGCACATTAAAATGTCCTATTCATCATTTCAAATAACCAATCAACTGAGTATGAGCTGTGACCTCCTCAAAAGAGCAATTTACTTCCTGGAGTATTGCAAAAAGTGTTAAAAATAATCTTAGTGAGAAAATACTTTAGTTATTATTAGTTAAACTTTGAGGAGCAACTGTTGCTAATTCTCTCTTCACACTGCATTACAGCAGCCTGGTGGTTTCCAGAACCTCCATGGTCATTCAAACATCCCTGATTAGCAGCAAATATTGAAAACCTCCCTTATTGTAAAATAAATTGTAATCCTACTCCTTCTTCCTTAGTCTGATCAGTTTTTCCTGCTCTTTCACTGGCTACCAGAATGTATCTTTCTACAATTAGACCATTAGGCTGAGTCTTACAACCAGTATATCTGCAGCATTCAAGGATGTTTTAATCATGCTTCAGTGGATGATTGAATCCCAAATTCTATATGAAAAAAACCCACACAAAGGAAAAGAAACCCATGTCCAGTCACTTATACCAAAGAAAATGTCCAGCTGCTTAGGCCTCACACACATCTACCATTCATATTTCTATGTGCCTGGAAGACAACTTGTGGCATTATCATTGTTTGTAGTTGTACAATTGGCAGCTAATCCTTCCGGTATCTGTGGTGACACAAACCTGTAATGCCCCACTGAACATCAAAAAGGAGATTACTAAATTAAAATGTTTGTTTTCCATGTTTAGTTTTTTGAAGCAGTGTTAATCCCAAGATGTGCTTGATTGCATCAAAAAATAGCTTGTTGATTTTTAATTATTAATATGTGTACTGTACACCTGTGTGCCTTTGGACCTGGTCTTCCTCAAAATATAGATTTTATCTTAAGGGACTTCCTGGCAATATAATGGTTAAATAAAGCAATAAACTAGCAGGTGTGTAATGTTTGTGTGTTTGTGCCAAAATGTGTTTGTTTTTCATGTTTAAATATGTTAAATTATCATTAGAGCAAATGGAGAAAGTTAAATCTCAGTAACATAAAGCAACCATGTCAAAATCACCTGAGCATTAAATCTTATGATTAAAGCAATAATAGTCTTTTGGAAAAAGAAGAGATGTTTAAAAAAGCCTGGAAGTTAAGAAGGTTTGTGCTAAGGGGACCAAAAGGGCTTTTCAGCACTGATTTGGCCATATGTTGTGGATAATTATATTGTTGACAAAACCAATGCCAAGTATTTTTAGTTAATTTTTGGAGTTCAACCGATTTTCATTTTAAATGTTCTGGGTATTTCAATGACATTTTGATGCTATAAATCTTTTTCAAAGCTTCCAGGAGCTTTGGAAGAGAAGAGGGCCCACACATTATTAGAGCTTACTATGTATTTGATACTTGTCATGAGGTACTTTTTAAAAATATTGAACCATTGTTTGATACCAAACATTAACTGGAGTGTTTGCTCCTCAGCTCAAACCTATTCGCAGCTGACCAAATCACATGGTTCAGGTTGAGTTTAGCAAATGTGGTATTTTTATATCTTTGTGACAGTAGGGCACAGTTGACTTCTTTTTGGCATCAGTCAAAAACAGCTAGTTAGCTGACATGTAGCTCATGTTTAGTTATTCTGCTTTAGACTCAGTAACCCCAAAATAACCCCCAATTGTTAAAAACAATTACTCCTTAACATAGCATTTTTTTTTACCCAATCTTCCTACTTATTGAGAGAGTCAAAAGCTGAATTATTTTAACACAAATCATTGAAAACAATGGTACAGAAATAAAAGATAAATTGTTTGTTTCAATGCTTTTCAGATAATCCCACATTCTGCCCAAGTTATTTGAGATTTAGAAATTAGCCCAACACACTAACCCATGTGTGACGTTTTTGTTGTTTTTCTTACTGTGAATAGCTGACATATTACTCTGGGGTTTTGCAGTAGTCCTCAACACTTGGTGTGTCACTAAAATTCATAGCTAGAAAGTATGCTGTTAGTGCTACATTTAAGACCAAAGAACAAAATTTATGACTCTTTATGTCCCGCCAACAATGTACACTTCCAGGAAAATTCTAAAGAGGCCCTGAGGAGCGAAATAAAGAATGTAGCTGTGTACATGTGCTCTACTAAAGCTCCGTGCCCTGCTCATTAGCAAACTGTGCCCCAGAAAATACCCCAAATCCCAGAGGAAAATGAAAACACCACCTGGTGTTGCTTTTTGTGATGCAACGCTGGAGAGATAGCTGACCCTGTCCAAGTGATTCCTCTTTGTTTCGCTGCTGTTTTGCTAAAACTGTGGGTTGCATATTTTAACCCCAAGCAGAGCTGAGTAATTGTCATACAGTTGCGAGGGGAGACATAATGGTTCCCAACGTCTGATCTGTAGCCTCAACATCTATGGATATTCAGCTATATTCAAATAATCTCAGCCCATTTTTCTAGTTAGAACTGACTGTTCCACAAGAAACTGTATCTGAAGCATTGAAAAAATAGCTTTGATATTCCTCACACTGAAACATCCTGTTATAGGTTTATATTGTACTGTTCTAAATGAAATAACTGTGAGAAGGAAAAGAAAAAAGATTTGTTTTTAAAAATTTAACACATAAGAATCTGAAAAGTGTATTTGGCCTTCATACCCTTAAAAGAAAATCAAGAACAGCCAACAGCCTTCAGAATTTGCCTAATTTATGAACAGATTCAAACTGTGTGCAAAGTCATAAACACAGCTGTTATCAGAAGGACTCAGATGGGTTTTGGAGTACATTAATGAGCAAAGAGCTTCATGAAGAACATGGCACAGAGGTCGGGAATAAAGTTAGGGGTTTGTGTGAAGCAGATTTAGGTGATAAAATTATAATTTACACATAGTATTTATTCCATTACCTAAATAAAAGAATATAACTCAATTATGATCAGGTTGCATTTCATCCTCCTTGCTATTTCAAACAAATTTTAATTTATTGGCATAAAAGTTTATTAGTTATTGTCATCCCAAATTGGGTTTTATTTAAATGCACTTACAAAGTATTTGTAAGATAATTTTAGTCAACAATATTAGTACTGATTAGCTGTGCACTCCACAAACCTCGAAGTATAATGTTGTAAATAACTGTTGACAGAAAGCCAGACGTTCTATTTGCAGTTTTCTAAAAGCCATTTAGGGGACACATAAAACATGGCTGACCCAATCTGGCCTTTTTATCTTAAATCAAAATGCTGTGCATGGTCGAAAACTAACACTAAACATTATTCTTGGTGGTGGCAGCACAACGGCATTCTTTGGTAGTCACAGAGAAGGCGGTGACAGTGTGGGAGCTCAATATTGGACAATCCTGGTAAGAAACCTGTAGAGGCTGAAAAACAATTGAGACTACTGTACTTCGTAAATGGCCAAAAATAAAACAGCCTAGGTGCAAAGCTAAAAGGCTGTGCAGTTTTTTTTGTTTTTTTTTATGTGACAGTATAATTTTTTGTTTGTCTGCAAAATGAAATCATCATAAAATATACTTATATTTGGGTTTGTAATTTGAAAAAAATAAATAAAATAAAATAAGAAGTGGTTTTAGCAACACACTGAAACTTACTGTCCAAACATTCAGCAGAACTGGTTTTCTGTGTATCAAACTTAGATTGCCTGAAATGTTAGCAAAAACATTGCTGGATTAGTTTTACTTTTGCACCACATTACAAGCATATACAGTAAGAAGATGAAAATATTGATGTTTTACTGCAAGCATGAGGACTGACTTTCCAAACACGTTTTTGGTGGTCCTCCAAGCGTAACTCGTAACACTTTTCAATCGTCAGAAGCTGGCTCATTAAATTCTGTAATGTTCATACTTGAGTTGAGTAAGGTCAGATAAAGATTTCTTTCTACCTGATCAACACTGTAATCTGGGCAACTTTCCATATATTGAGCTGTCGTTCTTCCAGCTTACATTTTGAAATCTCTTCTTCTCCATCTTCCTTCACACCTGAGGCAAACTTAAGACGCAGGATCAATAAGATCAGAGCCACTGGGAGATACCAGCGCTTTCATGGTAAGGTTTGCGGCAGGCATATTTTGTGAAGGAATGCCTCTCCAATACACATAGCATACACAGGCTGGTGCATCCATCTATAGGTTGATAATGCTGAAGCACTAATGTTCATAGCAGGCACTGGCAGAGTTTGATAGATACTGCTATCATAGAGTGGTGATGGTGTATCTGTAGAAATAGATATGACATACAGAGAAAAAGCCCAAGAACAGATAAATCAAACAGGCAAACATCTTCCACCAGTCAGAGAGTTGTTCATTAATGTTTCTGCCAGTCGAAGTGAAAAATGTATTGAGTTGAGTTATTATTCATTTCAGAAAGATCACTTCAGACATCCATTGTTTTGAGTAACTGCTTCATTGCACATCCTGCACCACAAATCCTCAATGAGCCAATCCAACACAAAATTGTAGTGTCCAGGAGCTGAAGCCATTTTACTGGAATAAATGTGCAGACGATGGACGATACAAAAGTGGGATTAAAAGAACTATGGTCCTGTGGGACTTTCAGAGCCACGCTCACAAAGAGGTGAGCGCTAACAAGCAGAACAACATGGAACTCAACAAACTACAGTAAAAGCCAGTAAGGATAAAGTGGAAAGCTGAAGTAACAGAAATCAATTTTCTTAAAGAAGAAAATAACTGATAAAGCTGGAAGAGAAAAAGTGAAACATGAAACATTTTCTGAAATGTTCTTTATGAAAGTTATTTGATGACAGCCATCACTTTACTACTAGCGTCTTCACAGATATTTTTTTATAGCTAGTAACAGAGTGGAGAAAAAGACAGACAGAAATCTTCAATCACAAATGTTATAGGTGTTCACTAAAAACTATTTTTTTAAGTTTTGTATTACATTTTTATATATTCTTTGTATTGATGACTCACATTAAATCCAAATTAAGTTAAAACTAAAAACAAATTTTAATGAAGCTGCATGAGACCCAAAACAGAAGGTACCTTCTGCAGATTACAGAAACAACTTTGCAGATCTCTAACCAGACTAGTGAACCACTATTCACACCATCTATGATGATTTCTTTTACCTTTATTCCATACAATAATACCATTTTACCAGTTTTATTTTTATCCTTGTTAAAAAAAAAAACCATGGCATTTATAAGCTAGCATCTTCACTTTTTTTGTATTTACTGCATTCTATATTTAGAATATCAGGTTCTTTTCTGACACAGAACCTTTAGGCAGACGCATGGCTCGTAAAATGCCCCCCATTCATCAACAAGCACAGAGGGATTTACAGCACCCTCCTGCAGTTCTACTTCTTCAGCCTGACTGAACCGATCACTCAACATACATCTTCCTCCAACACTTGTCAACAAATGGTGTGTGATTAAGATTGCACAGTCCATTGGATGTATAAACTTCAGCTCTCTACAGGACATCTGCCGTAACCGCATAAAAATAAAAAAATAAACTGTACACACTCCAAGATGGTCTATTTACCCTTCAATCATCTGGCAGAGACGAGACAGAAAAAAATACATTTTAAAAAGCCATCCGATTTGTGAATCTTCATTAAACCTATTTACTGATTTGAATATTTATCTGCAAGATAAGCAATACCTATTGTTTGCATGTGAAAGAAAATGAGGTCAAAAGGTTAGAGAGGGAGAGGCATGTATCTACAGTAATAGTATGTTTATTGTTTGGCCTGAGGACATTAAGTTTTTGGATATTCATAGCGATATGGATGGCATTTGGTGACATATGATGGTGGATGGCTTGCTTTGTAGGAAAGTTAGGAGACTTGAGTGGTGGATGTGTTGTTGACTTTTTAGGCAATTCCTATTGTTGTTTGCTTGGCAAGGTTCTGTTTTTTACATATTAGAAATTACAATAAATCATTTGGTACCTGTGATATTATTTCTCTCACAGTAATCCACAACCATCTGTTCACATTCTCTGTATTTAGCATCTGTACTGTGGAAACTGTTGTCTTTAGTTTTATGTTTAATCAATCGATCAAATTCTATTTGTATAGCACATTTCAGCAGCAAGGCATTTCAAAGTGCTTTACATAATAAACACAAAAACACAAAGTCATGCAACATAGAATCAACAATCAAAAACTACATTAAGTCAAGTGCCATCATTATTGAAATATATTACATATTTATTTAATTTAAGATACTGTGTCTGTGGAGCAAAGTAGGAATGTTTCAATGCATTTATGACAACAAAAGACTCTGACCTCTTGATTACAGTCAAATCAGACTTTCAGGAGTCTTAATGAATAATGCAACCATGCTTCTACTACAGACACAATTCCTTGTAAGTAAAAAATGACCTTTTTCAAGGTTGACTATAAATCAACATCTACTCTGAATTGGATCTTTTTTTCTGTGTTTTGGCACAGAAGCTGACCTTTTTTAATTATCACCACAGGAGCGATAAATGTAAGGTAATAACCAATTTTAGAACAGTCTGAAAGTGCGATAAACACAGCTGAGAGAAATTAGTTCAACATGTTAGAGTTTAAGGTGTCTTTCCAGGTTGACCTCCATCACTCAGCACAGCAAAAAAGTTTGCTTTTTTAAAATCCTATTTTTTACATTTCAATAATAGAGCATATTTAAATTACTCGGTATACTATTTCCTTGAATCTTGTATTCAGCCATATACAATATTGTAGGCGTTTGTTCACAAGACAGGATTCTTACACATGAAAAGTTAGTACCCTACTTTTTTAAATAAACTGATACAGCGATAGTCAAGAACCAATCAAAAGCTTTCTCAAGGCTAATAATGTAACCACAGGATTCACACCCAGATACAATTACACAGAAACTGAATGAATGAGGAGGAGGAGAACATTAACACAGGTGTTAGGACACAGGAGCAGCACCACCATCCACGGATGAGCCACAAATGTAACCCTGAGATGGATAATGGAAATCAATATGTTGCATATCATTTGATGCAATTTTAATGAATTATTGTAAAATAGGATGAGTATATGCAATATACACAGATAATGGTGGGCAGGAGAATATAGACAAGGTATTAATGAGAAAGAGGTGGATGGACAACTGTACATGAGCTATTGTTGAGGCCTTCTCGTTATCACGTCAATCTTTAGTCTGCGTCTGCAGATTCTCCATCAGATCAGAAGTCATGACTCTGGCCACTTCAAATCAGAAATATTACTTCCAGTCAGAAGAAGCATGTTGGTGAAATTAAGATTATTTTCAGTCTGCCTGTTTTAGCCAATACTACCAAGAGCTTCAGTAAATATTTGCTTTACTTATAATGAACTTATGCACCCAATGACGGACTGCACACCTCTCTGTGATTCTCACTAAGGCTCAGCTGACCTAATTCGTAGAATGATGCTACAGAAAATAGTTTATAGTATTCAGTCACCTTTCCTTGGTTCAGATGTAGCTCCAAAGACAGAATTAAAAGGCAGACATTTTCAGTCAGCAGGTTCACAAGTACTCTTTTGCAAGAAAATTATTTTCCAACTACAAAGATTAATGCAATTAATCTTTTATTTCCAAACAGAATAAAAAGTAATTTTACTATGTAGGTTACCATGGCAACAGAACTTCTTTGCTGAATAGTAACCTAGATAAACAGTAGTAATGATGTAATGAGAGCATCCTAATGATTAACACCCTCTAAGCAGCAGTTTGATCCTTCTTGTCTTGTTTATCTCAGCTGTTGTTACAGCAGCTCAGCTTCTGCAATGAATATTATTAGGAAAACATGAAGGCAATTCCTTAACAAGAGCACTTTCTGGTTGACTTTTTCAGAGTCTGTAATCCAACACAGCAGGAGTTAATCCTTCCTTACGTTCTTTGATTTAAATCTGTTGTTTCTTCTCTAATTTCACAGCGAGAAATCTCATCAAAACTACAATTCTGTCTGTTAAAGCCATCCACTTCCATTCTCAGGCATTAATAGTAAATTGGGGTGATTTTCCTTCATTGCAGCAGGGCAGGATATCAATATGGCTCCCTCAATTATCAATGCAATGCAGCATACAGCCCAGACAGAGTCGGTGGGGTGGGGCTCGACTCCCTTCAGACCTCCATCCACCAAGTTCTCTCCACCTGCGGTATGAGCAGGAAAACGAAAGAAGAAAATATGATGGAGGATCCATAATCGTTATCTTTCTCCACCATTCCTTACTGCAGGTAATAGTGTCCCCAGAGACAGAGGCTCTTTAGGAGCCGCAACTGATTGCAGAGTCTAATCGAGTCAAGATGGATGTGGCCAACTTTGAAAGCAGAGACATTCCAAGTCAAAGTGTCTCCGTGATTGTGAGTTTAATAGCTTATGGGTAACATTCAGCCGCGACAACACAAATGTCCCCATTTCAAGCAGATTGGGTTTAAATATTTTACTTGTGGAGTTTTGACTGTTTAAAAGACAAAGTGCAAAGGTGTCAGCAGTAGTTAGCGAAATAAGGTGAAATACCTTCAGGAGAACATTTGAAAATAGAGAATTCAAGAAAACACTAAATCAAGAAGTTTTAATTTTTATCTAAACTAAGCAAAACATTTAAGGTAATTTTTACTGAAATATGTTTTTATCAAAAAGTTATGCCACTGGAAATACTGTTCCCTTTCAAATTGTGACCAATTAGTAAGGAAAATGCATTTGTGGGTGGAGGAACACAGTTACAAATGAGGATTGTTATCATTGATGACCTTGCAATCATCTGGTTCTGCACAATGGAGCCATCATAAGTTGACCATGTGGTCAAAGAACATCCACTTTTATGCTTTTTTGTGGCTGTTTCAGTTTCGCTTTATCTCAGACACCTGCTGATGAAATCGACACTAAGCTCGGTGACCACTTCCATCTCGCAGTGGTCTCATGATGTTAAAATGTGAACAGCAGGATGATGAGGAATGTTTGATAACCAAGTCTGATTGGACCAGGAAATTTATTGGCCAAATCATGGATCAAACACCTGTAGTGTGTTTGATTTAAGTTCCTTTTTACAAAAAAGCAAGTTGTGCAAAAGTACTGAAACATTGAACAACTGGACATTTGCGTTTTAAAGTTCAGAGAAGATCACATTAAGCTCACGTATAAATCTTGTGCATTTAAGGTGAAATCCAGAATCTGAATGTCCCTAACTTTTTGTGAGTACTGCATGTAGGCAAGGCTGCAGAAGTTTTGCATTTTCACTAAAAAGCAGAATATTTGTTAAATAATAATTAATATGGTCTTCACTCATCTACACATCAGCTTTTACTGGAACTCATATCTTTTAGCTCCTTACGATTACTTCAAATCAGAATTCTCAAACAAAAGTAAACACTCACACTCCCGAAAGCACTTCAGGTACACTCAGAAATAGGCACATGCAGACTTCCAATGGCTGAAGAAAACCTTATTGATTCCATCTACCCACGCAAGAACATTACTTTCAATGCCTTTAGTGTTATCACACAAAGAAATGAAAGACTGAATGCAGTGAGTACAGTGCCTGACCAAACACCCACAATAATGCACCTCAACACACCCTTACAGAAGGGAGCAGAGGCAGATTTAGGAGGAGAAGATCCATTTGGATGAAAGAGGTATTATGAAGGACATATTAAAGTTGGACAGAAGGAGAAACAGAGAAGGGAAATCAAATATTGTGCTAATGGAGGACAAATGGATGAATTATCTATTTTTTTACTCTGAGTCAAATGGTTTAAGATTATATCTCCACATCTGACAAGTCTCCTCACTTTTAATTAAAACTGGTTTCCTCTTTAACTGAGAATTGTGCCTGCAATTTAAATTAAATAAAAAGCCACATTGTTGAGTTAAAAAGTAAAGTTTAGGTTTTTGTCTGAAAGTGTGGAAAACTGAAAACTTTTTGGCCACAATAATGGCATTTAAATGAGCACCAAGTACAAATTAATTGGACAAGTTGAAGTCATGACAGCACTGTATCAGTAAAGTAACTTTCACAAGAACAGTTAGTAAAAATCACAGATATTTTTATACCATTTAATCATAAAGCATATCTGTAAAAAGAACATACATTAGTGTAACTTTGAATAAAGTGCAGACTAAAGAAAAAAGCTTAATTTTCAACATTGTAAAAAGTGCACACTTTAGAGATATAATGTTAGGGCAATCTGTACATATCCTACTTCTATTATAAAAGCATACATGTAAAACTATTGTGGGACATTTTTCAAATGAGTTTCCAGAAGACATTGGTTCTACTTTAGACATCTACTATTAAAAATTCAACTTTATTTTCCTGAAGAAACCATTAATTTGTTTTAAGCATTAGTATGCTGACAAAATCAGTTTTACACTGAATAAAACTCTGCAGCAGTTTGGATGCATTATGATTTGAGCTCAAAAAACTGTTTTTGATGAAAGCGTTTTTAGCTGATTACTATTTTCATCTAGCAGAAGATAATTGTTCTTTGATATTCAACAGCAAAGAAGAAACAAGACTTGTCACTTTATTTATCTGCACTATTAATTGATTTGAAGAAATGTAACTGCTTCATTGAACCATGTGCCCATTCATGCATTCAAGTTTTCTTTTGTGACACCAAAAAAAAAAACTTTAAAACACTTTTCTTTCTTTAACATAATGCATTTATGACAATTGTCAGACAAGATGATGGTCTTCTCAGTTTACCTTGGTTTAAAACAAGCGTCGTAACAGTGTTCCGATTTGAGAAAAGCCTAATGCAAACTACCCTTACAATCACCAGTAGCCACATTCTGAAAAATGTTCAACTAAAAACACTAATGTTTGAATATAAATGTATTAAATCAATCTTACGTTTCATTTGTTACATAGTTAACTGAGTCAAGGCAGAGCTGCAGCCCTGAATTTTTGTGGTATTTGAAAAACACTTACAGTGGCAGTTCAAATAATACATTTATGAAAAAAGAATACAACAAAAACAAAAACATTAAATGGCTTCCATGAAATTTTAACACAGAAAGGAAACAACTGATTGTGATGGCAAAGACAAATCGTTCAGAAAATATTAATTGAAAAAAGATATAAAGTCTCAAATGTCCTTTCAAATTTCTGATTTCAAGTCACAACAAAATCAAAGTTACTGAAGCAACTCTATATAAGAACCACATACACCTGCTAAAGACAAAAGTTTACTGAGTTTAGAAAAGCAAGGAAATAAAAAAAAGGCAGAAAAAACAATTAATTTTTTTTTGCAAATAAATAAAAAATAGAATGGAATAAATAAACGTCAAGCTAAAATCCATGAACTGCCACCATGTTATGGCGGCCACAAAAATCTGTATTCACTGAGACGGACTATCACCAACAATTGAAATTTTACCAAAATTAACAAACCAGGAGCTTCCAGAGATGCTGAAAATCAGACTGGAGCACAGGGCACTTGACTTTGATTCTGATCTCAAACCCGGTCAGATTATGACGGTCAAGATGAGCAAAATCAAAGCGATGAAAGAGTGCTCTAAAGAAATGTTCTCATCAGTTGGCACACACCAGCAGTCTCCCCATTCACCTCAGGAAGGAACTGACAGGTAGCGGTCCCGAGCAACACCGTGAGAGTGACATGTCATTCAGAAAAAACACCACCCATCTTTGTCGTGTCTGGTGATGCTAATGGTTAATACTGCTGCTCCTGGCACTGTGTTATTTTCTCTCCCATTATGCCTCTCAGCACAAATGAAAGAGATGGACTAGATTTTGTCAGCATGGCCTGAACAATGTTTGGTATTTTAAGCTTTCACACAGCAACTTTAGCAAAAGTAAAAAATAAAGCTACTATCCAGTTCTTTAAGAGGCATGAAAACTCCTCCTCACATAAGTAAGATCAGGTAAACGTGGAGTTTGCTAATTCTACTAAGTATTAATGGGATACTCAAAACCTTTCGCTTGTTGCCTTTGATAAGACTGTTCTCTCTCCAAATCAATTTTGTTGCATCTTTCTTCAAAGTGGCACATTTAATGTTTTCTATACACTTCAGAACTTATTTTGTTGATGCTATTGTTTGCTATAACATCATTAAAGATTGAAGTGTCTTGTCCAAAAAGAAAAAGTAATGTAAACCCAATCCTTGTGCAAATTACTTTTGCTTATAAGTGATTTATCTCTTCTGTACTTTCTATGCTTTCATCCATATCCTTTAATCCTGCTTTCTGGATATTACTGCTGTTACTAATAATTGTTTCAGGGATTCTCTCAAATTATCTTAAAACGTTTCCATCTTTAACTGCTGAGGTTCAACTTGGCTTATGTGTCTGTAACTTATTACCGCATTGGTAACTCAGTAACCCAGGACATTTTAAATGATTTTACTGGCTAATATTTGTTCAATGAGTCTCATTAATGTTTTACTGTCCACTTCACTTAGTTGTACAATTGCTTGTTTTTCAGCCATAGAAAAACAAGTATGTTAGTCACACCTCTGACTAAAAATCAGTATGTAAAGGCAGAACCAACCAGTACAATGTTCAGTATAATAACAACACACCTGGCAACGACACCTTCCAGTCATGTGTTCTAATTTGTTTTGCTCCTGTAAACATGGGGTGTTCTCTTACAAATCCTAGTAGTGTTTTTGTTTTCTAAGTTGTCTGTCAGATCCAGATGGAAATACCAAAAATTAAAAGCTGGAATGTCAATCTTGTCACATATTCCTCTAACGATGTCAAACTGAAAAATATATAGAGTATCACAAAAACATAATAATGTGGCCTTGCTGCTTTAATACTTTGGTATTAAACTCTTATCCTCTTTCCTGAGGATAATAGTGTGGCCAACTCTACACAGAAATGAGATGACTCATTAAGCACAAAATCAACCTGCTCCCACAGTCATTTCAGTCTATAAACCTAAATGCAATAGAAAACTAGTGGGGTAAGCTGAAGACATGAATACATGTGAGGACCCACGACCCTGGAGGATTGAGAAACACTGAGTAAAAGGAGAATGAGTAAAGATCCCTGTATCTCTGTGAAATCAAATTTCTACTCCTGTGACATGCAATTTCTTAAATCAATGTTACCATCTGTTTGTAGTTTGTAAAACACTAATCAGCCGTTTCTGTGATGTCAGCTGATTATAAAGGGAGATTTTCTGGGTGTCCCCTCAACTCATGAAATTATACCCCTTCTTCTGATTATCTCCTGATAATCCCTTTAAAATAAAGGGATGTCATTCTTTATCTACCTTAAACCTATTTAATCTGTTCCAGGTGTTTAAGAAATAAGAATAAAAACAGAAAGATCAGAGAAATCAAGCTTGTGCTATTCTCGTGCTAAGCAAATGTTTTACTAATGTTAAACGTCAGTGCTTTAAATGTCCTTCATTTTAAATTAGACTATAAACTGAATAAAGAGTTTTAGACATTCCACTAATAACATTTTTGATTGGTTGTTGGTCTTGAGCCTGTCCCTAGGTCCTGACAAAAGACATTCTTCCATTAGACCAGGTAAGAAATGTTGCTTGGGAAGAACCAGTTGATCAGTACCAAAACTGGAGCTTGTGGTGGTGAAGACACAAAAAACTGCTGCTAAACAAGAACCAGTTTAGCACTGGAGTAGGTTTGGTGAAAAAACCCCTATCGTGTTAGGCGAGCTCTCACTATGGAGCTAAGGCAAAAATAAGACTTCTGCTCTTGCAGTGCTAAACCAATTACAAGAAAAAAAGCAAGCATAGAAACAAAGTAAAAGAACAGAGTATTTATGTCCTGTTTGATTGCAACTGCCTTTCCAAAGTCTATTCATATTGAAACTAATAAACTCTCAATCTGCTTGCTTTTTTCTCCCAACATTGTAAAACTAAGCAATCAAAATACCTTTCCGTTGCTTGTGTGTCTGTAGGATTTCAAATCTGACAACTGGTCAAATTTGTATATGCAGACTTCCAAACACAAAATGGGGCAGCGTTTTTGTAACCTTATCTGTTTTTATGGATGATGCTACACAATGTGAATAGCTGTCTAAAGCTCTGCGTTTGTCTCACTGGTCGTTTACCAAGGCTAACTGTTTGTGCTTCTGTTGAAACTGCACAATCATGTTGTCTACAGTTTATGGATTGAGAGGTTTTTATATAAAGGGAAATTAAATTTGGTATGTAGTTTGAGATAAACAGGCCAAAAACAACTACGTTAGGAAAATGGTTAAAGTAAAAGTAAAAATCAAGGATGAACAATATCTACAGTATCAAACAACATTAAGACTCAGTAGGAAAACTGCAATCCTGTATGACAGTGTAAAGTCATCGGATTTCTACAAACAGTGATAGAGAAAAAAAAAAAAAGACAACCAATGGTAGACAGTTATGGTGAAGATGAAGTCATCGAATGAAGTAGGAGAAAAATAATAGAAAGACCGTTTTTAGTACTCACAGAATTATGATGACAACACTGGGAGCCGATATCAAAGGATTTCCTCGGATAACTGGGGCCACTTTAATCTTGGTGAGGTCCAGGATGGAGCGTATGATCCACAAGGAGGGGAGCAGGGAAACGGGCTCCGAGGGAGACGAGAAAATTTAAAAAGGAGGAAGTGCAGCTTTGGGGACACTTGGCAGGAGCCTCGGGGTGTCTGAGATTGAGGAAGGAAATAAAGTCTGCTCTGTCCTCCACGGATTCAGTACCTTGCTGCTTCTTTTCCCTTCTATGCCTATCAGTTCCTCTCTTGCTTTTATCTCAGGCTCAATATGGAGATAGAGGAAGCTGTAGGGAAACTTCCAGAAAGGACAAGTCCATGCTGGGATGATAAATCTTGAGGGAGGGATGGAAAATAGCTTTAAAGAGATAAGGGAGATAGAACACAGTCCTTGTATATCTCCGAAGGAAAACACAAAGTGTTTTTTTCTCCCTCTTTTCCTGTTTTCTCTTGAGGAACCTCCACCACTTAAAACTCTTGTTTGGAGATGAGACACTCACAGGGGCAGAAACAAACTCAATTAGAGATGGACGGAGATAATGGTGTGTATCGGTGGCACCTGCTCAGCCTCCTCTTTCTCTGTCTGACTGCTTTTCCACCTGACTGCCAAGATTAAGGCATATAATCAAATTCTCCTAATTGGCCCTGATTGTGGCAGCCAGCCAGGAGTTTCTCCTCTCTCTCTGTGATGCTATGCTTCGCACAGCACAAAGAATGGCAATGAGTCCTTAGCCTGTCAGTCAAGACTCTGGGCTCCTGCAGTCAATCTTCCCCACTGACTCACAACTAGTTATTATCTTAGCGTGTTGGCACCTTAATCTGGCCATATCCTCCACTGCCCTCTGATCCTCCCTTTTATGAAATACCAGGTTGACCGGTGGGTTCTCTTTCACTCTCTCCGTTCTCTTGGTCTTGGTCGCCTTTTACTCTCTTTGTATTTACATCTAATCACATCAGCTCTTTTTGTGTCTACTCCACAACTAGATCAGTTGTAGTTAATTGCTTTCAGGTGTCTCTAGCAGCGGTGACAAAGGAAAGAGCTGAAGAAGGTGGCAGGGAGGAATTCACGCCTCTGTCGCCATTAATTAAAAAGATAATTACTCAGAAAACAAAGATTAAAGATGTAAATAGGAAGTGCACAGGCTGATAATAACCCAGTGGTACTTTACAAGTCTCCTCTCAGCTGATTGACTCAGTGTTGTGTATCAGCTTGTTAAAAATAGCTGAGTGTTTGGAAGAAAAGTTTCTGGGAGGTTTCCTCACGTTGTTGTGGCTACATGGTAGGATGAGACGCATGTCACCTTCTGTGACTCAGCACTGCGGGGAGACTCGTTGGAAGAAGTGTCCAATATTTTTGTTTTTTTCAATTACATTTCACCCACTGTGTCAAGGCTTAGGGTTGGTGTCAGTTCAGATTTTTTCACTTCACATAATCAGATTCCGGGAAAAAAAAAAGGGAATTCATCAGAGGAGCAAGATTTTCAAACCCCAGCAATCTTCTTTTTTTTTTTTTCCACTTTTCCTTTCTCTTTCTGATGTCCTCAAAGAAGCAGCTGGAGACTATTGAGTCTTTGAACAGATAGAGTCAACATGGATCTGCCAAAGATGATGTGTGGGTTGGCTGAATGGCAGCAGGCATCAACTGTGGTTGGAAGCCTAGGCAGTGGAGTCCGCCCAAGGATTCAGGCTTCTGGCATATTGGGTAACGATGTATAAGACGCAGTGGCATCTGCAATGACAGCAACAAAGAAGCAAAACCTTAAGGTTAACATTATGGTTCATTTTAAATTAAAATTCCATCTTTTTTTGTTACCATTCTTCTTCAAGTAAAAAGAAAAAAATATATTCTGAAGGGAAAAATTGTGTAAGAGATTTTTTTCCCCAATGTGTAGGAAGAAATTGTTGGCGACCAGGGTAAAAATATATTCCTTCATTCAAATGAGTTCAGTTCTTTTTTTTTCCCAGGGGAAAACATCCTGTATTCAGAAAGAGGTTTTTTTACAAGATCAATTCTTAGACAATTGTGGGTACCTCTGAGGTGTTAAGAACAAAACGCAGCCATCATCTATAACATTTGAAAAGATTGAAGATTACAGAAAGGTTGACCATTCCTACTTGCACCAGCTCATTACATTTACCAGAACCACACCATCCTTTCTAATGTTTTCTTCTCTTCAGCAGAAGCTGCAGATTTTTTTTGTGGTGATGGGAGCAGGTTAATTTTATGTTAAGTAAACCATTTCAGCATTGCTGTGGTCACGTGTTTTAGATCTTTATCTTGCTAAAATTAGTAAAAAAAATTTTTTTTTCCATTTTCAGTTTTCTGGCAGAGGCCACCAGATAATGTTCTACTACTTCTGAGAGCTTATTATGCCAGTGTCTTCTAAAATATATCCAAGCATTTTGGAAGAGAGCAGGCAGAAACATCGTTCCCCTGCCATGTGGCAAAAGGAATATCCCCAGTCTTTTTTTCACTGAAGTGAAAACTTAATCTAGTAATCAGATATGGAATTGGTCCTAAAGCAAACTATGTAATGTTAGTCACATTCAGAGCCGACCCGAATGTGACTAGCGAATGTGAATAGTTGCTTATCTTCCTCTCTCATGCCCATAAAAGTTTAAATTATAACACAGACCATAGATCTATAATTCTAACATTTGTTTACTGCTATTAGATGAAATTTAGGATTTAGAAAAACTGGCAAGTTTACTTTGTAAAAGTGCAAAAAAAATACTCTTCAGTGTTTGAATGTTGTGTTACCATATCTACAATCTGATGCTACAAGTTAAATCTTTGTGTTTGGTTTGTTCACAAATACATCTCAGCAAACTTTATTCTTTGTTCATAAAGAAATGACTGCTCCCATCAGTCTGCGACCTGAATGTGAACCTCTAAAAAAAAACATATACTATGAGTATAGATGCGACTGGCTTTCATACTTGAACAGGAAAATGAATCCAACTGTAACAAAGAATAACTAAACACAAGGAATAAATAATAAATGTAATCTTAACTAAGAGCAGACTGAACTTAGTAAAAAAAAAAAAAAAAACATGGCTGATCATATCAAAATAAGAATAACGAAGGAAAACACAGAAAACAGAAAAAGAAAAACCCAAAACAAAACATAAGATCCTGACAAATATTTGATGGTAGAGGAGTAAACACTGAAACGGCATAATGCTGCTAATTTTTACCTCAAGCTGTTGTTTTCCTCTGCTCTATGATGCCTTCTTGCCAATAGAACAGACACACTCGTGACACTCTCCTGGGATGCAGCACTGCATGCAAAACTTGCAGTCAATGAGCAACCCAGCAGAAGGTTGTAGTAACCCAAACCATTTGATTTTTTTTTATATAGCTATATCTTAAAGAAGAGAAGCATTTAAACAATAATGGGTCACCACAAAGACAGCAGAATCCTCCATGTGGGAGTGCGTAAGGGCCTGACCATGAGGTGTACACACAAGAGACACCAACATTTAACCTACAGAAGAATTAAGCATTTTCATCTAAATCTGTTTGCTGAATAATGGACTGCCTTAAAATGTTATCAGAGATAAAAGAGTTCTCATATTCTGTTAATCTTATTTGTTACAATCTTTTCCATTTTCTAGGTTTTAGAAGCTCCTGAAAAAAGGGATCCACAAAAACGTCAACAATTTGGCCTACAGATGTTGTTGTGTTCCTATTAGCTAAAAAAAAATTAAAATACTGTTTGTGATACGAAAAACTCAATGTATATCGTGTAATTTTCACCCGTGGAGGTCGCCATTTTTCACCTGCGCAATGCATGCTGGGTTGATGATAAAGTCGTATCCGTTCTGAGAACATCAGAAGGCTAACTTTACCTGAGTTATTGTTTGTCATGTTGCATTTGACTAATGCAAATTTAGACAATGCCACACTGTGTCACTGTTAGCTGTAATTAAAAAAGAAATAGTGAGGCGAGTCCGGAACATTTCCCACATGAATGCATTGTGATAGAGCCAAACACAACTCCTTCAGGACCTACATTTGTGCCCTCAACACATCTCTCCAGAAGTCTTAAAGCCTTCATCAGTTTTTCTCATACACATGACACAAACAGGTGGTCGTTACCTTCAAGCTAAAACCAAATGCCAGGCCGACAGTTTTAGCCACAAGCGCCTCTGTTGTCTGATCAGCAAACGATAGCATACATGCAAAGAGTACACATCACTGCGCATGCGCATTAAGAGGTTCCGCTTAGAGGAGCTGTCAGTTCAGCATACGGATACGATACGACAAAAATAAGTCAATTGTTTTCAATGATAACTTGATGGTTACACATGCACTGTCCTGATTTCAAAGTGTATTTAAAGCAGGGTTTAGCTCAGTTGCAGCCAACTACAAAACACAACCGTATAAAACACGCCTTCCTGTTCATTGATGATGGTCCAGTTAACCGCTAAGTGAAGATGTCATACAGCTGTTAATAAAGTGTATCACGATCTAAATTCTCTGATGTTATATTGCTGATTAAATAAAGCAATGATGACAGGACATACTTGTTTGACAGATCTGACAGAACACCTGGTCAACACGGGACATAGCCACTGTGGCACATTGTCTTTACATCTAAAATAAATATTTCTCAAATAAAGTCTATTGTTGCAACTAATCGTGGATCCCTTTAACTCTATAGTCAAAATTAAAACTCCTCAAATCCATTCTGATATACAAGCAAGGGATTCGTAGGCAACAGTTTGTGCCAAATTTTATTTGGACATGCACATTTGTAAATTCCCACAGGTTGGAATATTTGAAATATCAGAATATAGAATATCAGAAAATTAATTCAGAATTTGAAAGTTTCTTGAATTTGTACATTGGAATTAAGGTAATGTATCTGTTTCATCAGTTTAGCAAAATATGATTGGAAATGATTCAGTATTAAATATGGCTTGTGTAAAGCAGGCAGAAAATTATTTGAGTGTTGGTTATAACTGACTCAGAGCCCAAAAGACCAAAAAATGACAAAAAAAAATATTGAATCATTCAGAACAGTCAGAATTTCTTGAGTTTCATATTTGCAACATCAACCTGACAATAAACAACATAATTACTTTTTTTGTTTTGTTGTCTTTGGAGAGTTATTTGTAAGAAATTTATCATTTGAAGGCCTTCTTGCTTTCTGAAGTGTTTTATAAATCAAAATTTACTTTCGAGATTAAGTATTTTAAAATTCTTCCATTTCTTTGTTCAGCCATCAGAAGCAAGAGAGATTCGTAGAAGACCAGAAACCCTTTGAAAAAGATTCTAAAATAGGTAGTGTGCTTAGCTTTTGTCAATATAACATAGTACAGATGAGGAAAAAAATCCAAGCTTGATCCGAATCTTAATTATTAGCATATTTAAGACCATCAGAAAAACATTGCACCTTGATAGTTTGTTCAGATTTATTATAAATTCAAAATGCTTTGTGTTTTATTTGTACATTATGTGATAGGCAGTGCATAGTAGTGAAGTGGAAATCAAAGCATGGAGGGTATTTCAGATTTTTGCTTTAGAAAACAAATCTAAACCGGTATGACAATTTGATAGGAAAATCTTCCCCATTCTAGAACATGGCAGTGGTAGCATTGTGCTATAGGGACAGGACACAAGGACAAGACAGCTGGTTAAATCCTAGAAAAAAAATAACCTGAGAGAAACTGAAGTCTTGTGCCTGGAGCAAAAGTTTCTTTCCCAGAAGAACAATATTAGCTGTGAAACCAGAGCCACAGCACAAAGTTAGAATTGCTCAATCGAAGTCTGCACCTACATCTGGGGAAAGACTTTTTTGCACTTCACTTTTTCTCTCCACCCGGAGTTCCAAAGTGAGCACAAAACAGACAACAAGAACTGACAAAAGTCTCTTGATGTACTAAGCAAAATGTATACCATTGACTTACAGGAGCTTAATGCAACTACATGCAACTAACACTTTTCAGATTATATGCAAGTTTGATAGTGTTGGGTAATTTTTCTTCAACTTCATGAATACGAGCTACTTTTCATCAGTCTATGAAAATACAGTTTGTGGTTTTAATGTGACAAAATACCTAATTTTTCCAAGGAGAATCCTTTTCCTGTGTGGAAAAGATAGTCACAGAAAAGAAAGAGAAAACTGATCATCTACAATAACAATAAATCAAAACAAATTTTTATAACAGATCTGATCACGTTTGAGTTGTACTCATTGCATTGTATGGTGACGAAAATAATCTCAAACAACAAAAGAGGGAGGTTTCTTTCTTTCATTTCTGGTTATGAGAGAAGCAAATGGCCCCACTGAAACACATTATCTAACAATGCAAATAGCTAAATGTATTCAAGCTAAAGACATTGGCCAAGAAAATGGTTTTTTAAAGTGGACTACTTAAGAAGCTGACCAAAGCACTAAGTGACAGTGGAGGGTTGAATGTGTCAAGCAGTCTGCATTTCAGCCAATGTAAAGGTTCCCAAGATGTCTCTGATGAGTAGTTTGGTCTGATTCACTTCAACTAAATACTGACCTCCTGTTGTGCTCTATTTCAATTTTATTGCTTTGTCCCATCGCTTGGCTCTAATCATCTGAGACATGAACCATCTGTGACAGAAAACCTTTACTATCCTGACCATTTAGTATCCCCACAGTGTCAATTTGTTACACTTTGTGAACTACAGTCAAATTTGCTTCTCCTCTCATTCTTGTTTTTCTTTTTTTTTTTTTACAAAGCACACATGCGTAGGTGGAAATGTGACCTCTTCAATGGCAGTCTCAATATGACTGACGAGGAATAATGTTTGCAAAAATCTAGAGCTGATTTGAATAGTTTTTAGAAAATTAACTATTATTATTATTATTATTATTATTATTATTATTTGTAATGTGTATAATCATCAGTTTTTTGTCTTATTTAATCAGGCAGTGTTTCTGTAGTTTTCTCAAAAGTGCAGTTTCATTACATCCATCCAGTCACAACAAGCGAAGATAGGCTCCAATTAAAGGCTAGCCATTTTATCTCCCTCTATGCACAACCTATCATCTCTTCTACATTCACTGTGTAAAAAGGGCTGCCCACACATGCTTTAATTACAACATAAAAGTGCAGGGCTTGACATCTTCCCCTTCGCTGGACATAAACTGTGACGGCTTGTTCTCAGCTGCAGATAGCAGCCCGCTCCTTCGTGTGAATGGCCTTTCAAATGGCGACTATAGAGTTTCTAACTGATGTTGTCTGCCGTGTAAGACATGATGAATGTCCCTGCCTGCACAAAATGACTGCAGCACAGATTGAGGGGTGAGGGATGATGTATGGATGTTGGCATCAAGTAGGTTAATAATGTGCAAGACAAACAAAGGTGCAGTGAAACATCAAAATATTGTCAGCTTATAGGATGTTCGCAAATGTCTTCATTTGTTTGTTTTTATCAATTCCTTTCCTGTTCAACTACATCCAATTGAAGATCACTTTAAACTCAGACAGACAATGAGTCATTAGTTTCTCATTAGATTAGTACATCAGAATAGAAGTGAAAAGCTGTGACTTTAAGGAAGAAATAACTATGTGCACCTATGTGTTTTAAGATAAAGCTAACAAAAGATTGTTGGCTTGTTGTCTCTTTTAGGTTTGTGCTGGTCCATATATTTGATAAACTATTCTTTACAGGTACAATGCTATAAAAACTCCTATAGATTTCTTGATTTTTGTTGCAATTTAAATCTTTCAAATTATCAAACACATTTAATTTTATGGCAAAAATCACCTAAATGAGTATTCAGGAATTCTCTAGAAAAAATCTGGGCATAAACCTAATCGGGCATGATGCTAAATAGACCACTCATGCACAAAAACTCTCTAACGTGGCTTAAAGAAAAAAATAAATAAATCTGCAAAGATTCAGCAAAATTTCCACCAGAGCTATGCACAAGACTAATTGCATAAATACTTGTTAAAGTAGTTGCTAGTGCAAATGGTTGCAAAGAGCTTTTGATTTTTCACACAGATCAAGACTAG
This sequence comes from Brachyrhaphis terrabensis, assembly GCA_903067065.1. Classification (NCBI taxonomy): domain Eukaryota; kingdom Metazoa; phylum Chordata; class Actinopteri; order Cyprinodontiformes; family Poeciliidae; genus Brachyrhaphis; species Brachyrhaphis terrabensis. The sequence continues at coordinate 5,262 of CAEGAG010167941.1, read as the reverse complement.
TTTAGACAGCTTCTTGTTCAGTGAATAAAATAATTAGCAAGCCGCTTTTTGTCTTTACTCAGGTTAGCTTTGTCTGACAACAAATCATTGCGTTGATGATCTCAAACTGAAAATGTCTGCTGTAAGGCAAACAGTACTAAATACAGGCCCATTCATTAAATTGAAATATTACTGAAGAGTCCATTTATTTAAGGAAATTTATTGGTAAGTACAACAAATTAGGTGGATTAATTGCACAATGGCAGATGTTTGAAAGCCTTTATTTCTGTTAAATATGATGATTTTCCACTTAGAGGTAATGAAAAAATGTCATTTAAAACTATAATATGATATTAGGCCATGAAAAAAAACCATATTTAAAGCAGAAATGTGGGCTCAAATATGTTTAATACTTGTTTAAAGTTTGTTATTTTCAAAAAGTGCTTTTATCTGACAAACAGCCATCATATGAACGAATATTCTAATATACTGAATAGGACTGTATAACTCAGCTGCAGCTGAAGATTCTGTCATGCATCACTGGCTGGGAATCATCAGTAGTTCTATATGAGCAAGAACAACATTTACAGCTGTAATCAGTCAGCATGCTTTTTTGCCTTTTCTCACATTTCTTACATTCTTTCAATGCAGAGTGGCAAGGTTAGCGTGCTGGTTCCCCCCAGCATGTGTTGCTTGATGAAACTCATAAAAACCTGAGTTGCCGAAACACATTAAACTCATGATTATACCTGCAAATATATTGTTTTTTATTTTGTTTTTTTGTTTGCCACATTCAGATTTGTGTGTATATACCTCATGGAAATGTTTCAGATGGTGAAACTTCGCAATACTACAGGGGTGGTGCCACTGCTAAGGACGAGCCGGCTGCTGCAACACATCACCCATTCTGCTGGGAATATGATTGGCTGCAATCTGCACTCCCTGCAGGACCTGAGTGGCTCCTGGACACTGAGGTGGGCAGTAAGGATTGTAGATTAATCTTTTTGCACTGGATAGGGTCTCTTTAAACCCCCTCTGGCAGGAGGCTGTTGTTCATCAAGTTTCTTACTATCTGCAGCTGGCCTCATCAACAATGTGCACTGTACTTATTTTATCTACAGCATTGTGATGCCTGGACCAGAAGGTAAAATAAATGAATTTATGTAGAAACATATATAATTGTAAATCCCCCTTTATTTCTCTTTATTTTCTAGATACACAAAGGAGTATTATTAAAGTTCCTTCCACAAGAAGCTATTCCACAGTAAAATAGACATAGCCACAAATTTGATAAGTTGTTAACATCCTTTCTGTTATTTTCAGAGTTTTTTAAACAGCAAAGTTCTCATAGCAGTGGTGATTGGCTCCAGCGCTGGTGTAATCCTACAAGTACAAGGGGGTGCAAGTCAGTGCTGTCACAAAAATCTGGGCTGTGGTGAGTAATGGCAAATCAAAGTCTGCAGGTAAATATCGTCTGAATCCCCATTCTTTTCTTGACCACTTAACCATATTCTTACATTTTGGGTGTTCGCACAGGGTATCATACTTCTATTTATGTAATGTTGAAAAGGTGGGGCTGGATATGTTTTAACTTTTACACATTATGAGTATAAATCAAGGCCCTATAGATTAAAGGGCAAAATAAAATTAATCCTTAAACTTTAGTATAACAAATGTTTCTTACTTTTTGTGATGTTAAGTATTTATAAGTGGAGAGACGTAGAGGCAGCAGGTGATTTTGAATATTCCATAAAAAATTATGAGGAAAAACAAACTTACAAAAATATGGGAAGCCAGAGTCGAACCAAAAAACAAAAAAAAACAGCCAGGAGACACAAGGAGAATACAGGGAAACCAGGGAAGTAACAGAAGGAACCTGCAAGGAATGACTGAGAAAGAGGTGCTAAAGTACTGTAAGGTTGAATGCTGAAACAATGGACCTGAGATGATTAGGTAACTGATTGCAAGTGTGAGGGAAGAGAGCAAAAGGCAGACAGAGGAGAGATGAAGAGAGAGAGAAAGTAGCACAGGAGCGAGGGAATGTACACAAGGGATTAGGAAATGAATCTAACAGAAAAGAAAACTAGACATAATTAAACCAGAGTAACTAAAAATAACAAGACACAAGAAATAAACATATAAAACAAGAATCACTAATAACAGACTGAACTAAAGAAAAACAGGATTAAGATGATAGAACCAAAATAAGAAACTAACACAATGTAATACAGAAACTAGAATCAAATCAAACTACAAAACAACCTAAAACCCTAACACGTTTCAGATGCTATACCAAATGTTTCCATTGCACTCTGTTTTTACACAAAAATAATAACTGATCAAATCAATTTAGTTTTATATTAAGAAAATCCTGATTAAACTTCATTTATAGCGACTAGACTCTTCAGTCCACCATCATAGCTTGGAAAACAACGTATGAGCAGAAAACCTGTAAATGTAATGGAACAACATAGAACAGAAAATCATATAAAACATATAAAAACATTTTACAAGTTGTGTATGAACAAAATAAAATGTGACCCTGAACCAAAAGTGATGAAATGAAAAGGATAAAAGTAATAAACGATCACCTCTAAACAGCCTGTGTAACATTTTATCACGGTGGTGACTGAATCCAGGCCAGGGAAGAGACTTTGCTGAAGAAGAGTCGCCATGACACCTTAGCAATGTCTCCTTAGGGGTGATGTGATGCAAAATGACCAGCTCATTTCAAAACAGCTCTTTAACGTTATTACATTTGAACGAAGACTTCACTAAGTGGTTATCATCTGGACAAACAATTGCAGAATAAAAAACCCCCGAAATGATGATTTCCACAAAATCATAATTTCCGAACTATAGTGAAATGAATAGTGAATAATTTCACTATTTTGAACTAATTTAAAACTAGCAGGTTCCTGAAATTTCACATATAGAATCTGAATATTAAAGTACTACTCTGTAGAAGCCAATATATGATCTATCTTAGTATATGCAAGCCAACTGAATAAATACTTTTTTATGGATCTAGAGGAATTACAATTTGTCAGTGACCTATTCTCAGACCATATATTTACAAGGTCAATAATTTGTGTGAATGTCTTATTGTTTGAAAGCACTCTTTATTATAGACCTCAAGAGTATAGATTTGAACTCATTGTCCCAGCTGTATGCAATGGGTTGGAAAAAGAATCAACTAAAAAGGACAAGTTCCTAAGTCAATGTAAGTTAGAACTGACAGCTGGTTGACCACTTTAATCATTATAGTTTCTGTCTAAAAGGGTCCAGTGAGTCAAAACAGAATCAATCCTTCAAAATCGCTCGTCTTGATCCAAGTGTTGGTAACAGCAAAAGATCGATCTCTTAAAGTCACGCCTTGATTGTAATACTGAGAAAGCACAGTTGCTGCTTCTGTGTTACAAATTCCACGTTCGTTGAGCCACAGGGCATTTGGCTGTAAAAACAAAAGTGCAGCAGATGTGTGTGTCTGTGTAGGTTGTGGAAAATTCCCACAGGAGCAGTATGAAATGGACTGAATATTTTCCTCTTTGCATTGCCTGAAGTCTGGCACTAAATATATATGCATAAATGCGTAAAATAAATACATACAGCTCATGGCATGTATCTATGCACACAGAAAAAAAAAATCCCCCACACAGTTTCAAGACTGAAACTGAACACACACCTGCTGCCTCTTGTCACCACTGATGCTCAGACAGAACAAAAGTCGACTCCATCAACTGTCACCCGCAGTGACAACAGCTCGGTAACTCACTCTGGAATAAAGTATGCATGTATTAAACCTCAAAAAACTAACCCGAGCCACAGTGTGATTGTCTTTCTATCTGCTATAATAACGTCTTACTACTTTGACTGTCGTAACATCACACCGCTTCTTATAACTTAAATACAAAGACACAGAACAGAAATTATTATAATTTTGATCCTGGCTGAAATGTATTATTTTATTATAAAGGACTTCAATACACTGATACATTACCCAACCATCCCTAAAGGCTAATTGAGAACAGTTAATGAGTTTATTTTCTAGAGCAGGCCATTTAAGTACATTCAAGTGGATTTATTGGTTTTACTCCAAGAAACTTCCCGTAAATGCCTACTTTTGGAGAAATTGAAGAGTGAATTATTCCACTATATACAATGTGGTTTGGTTGTGAAACATCTTTGGCAAAGCCTTTTTCTTAAAGGATGCCCTTGGCAGCAGTTAACAACACAAGATACACATAATCAAAGCAAAGAATGTCCTCTAAGGGAGGCCTGTGCCAATTTCATACTTCTCTCACAGACACCAGTGTAGTACCATGTACAAATCTAAACGATTAGTTATTTATACAAAGGAGGAAGAAAAGGACAACAACCATGGTGACAAGCAGATAGTTTACTCTAGAAGATAACGCTAAAAGTCTCAACCACTTTAAAGCTGTAAGGAAAATAAAATTGCTTCATTTTTGCTATTATGTATCTTGCCACTTTTCTGGAATGTTGGCTGTTCTTAAATAAACAATCTTTGAGTAATAGAAAAATAAAAGCGTTACCTAGGTTCATAAATAAAAGCAAGTCGGCAGAAATTACAAACTATGGAAATTTGTGAGACATGGGACTTAAGTGGTTATCACACTGTATCTAAAAATCTGTTTTTAGATACATACATTGTGTGGTTTAAATGTAAGGAAACAAATCAAATTTTACGAAATATCAAGTCCTACCAGATCTGTAAAAGCTGCAGTATATAAAAAAATGTGTTTTTTACATAATTGTTAAAAAACAATTATGTGTGTGTCTGTGTAGACACACACAGACACACACATATATCACTTTCACTATGTTGTGAAAGTGATATATGTGGCAGGTATTCTGTGAAAAAATCAAGCTTCTCCCCTTTGTCCTCCTCCCAGTGCTTCTTTTGCAATCTGCAGAATGAACTGCGTATGGTCAAAAACAACCAATCAGAGCCAGCAGGAGGGTTTCATTGCTGTCAATTATGACCATGTATGCAATGCTCAATGTGCTAATGGTAGAGAAACAACTTACTGTTGCAGGAAAACTGTTTATCCACAGTCATTGGTGGCCATGCTAGCTAGCCTGAGCATGTGTGGCAGGCTGTGCTATCGGGAAGAAGCTGTAGCATAGCAGAGAGCAGGGGGGAAGAGTGTGAGCAGCGTACACACAAGGATGATTCACAGCACTAAGACAATCTTTCTGGGTCTGATTGTTTTTTTTCTGACCGAGCAGTTTATATATATATATATATATATATATATA
>CAEGAG010167940.1:0-40672 GCA_903067065.1 Brachyrhaphis terrabensis | reverse complement strand
AAACTAAACATCTCTCTGAGCCCTGAACTGTTTCTCAGATCAACAGAAGTAGCAAACAAACTCGAGTGTCTTTTCTTTTTTCCCTTTTAAAGCAGCAGGACGTCTGTCTTTGTCCAAGAAACTGATTCAGGATGACTAGCTGAGAATGTCACAGTCAGTTCACATAGGTGGAGATGCCTCTCTGTGTGTGTGTGTGGGGGTGTGGGTGTGTGTGTGTGTGTGTGTAAAAAGACCAGGTCTTACCGAGTGTGTGTGCACGCTCATGATACAGTCGATCACAGTGGCTGTGTTAGCAGCTAATCAGTGTTTGGAAGCTTAGCCTGAGTGTGTTTATTATGGTAAACGACTCTGAATATTCATCGTGATGAGCCCCCAGGGGGGTTCCCGCCTTATCATCCACACCCAACCCACTAACTGGCAGCCGCCACGACCAGGACAAACACAATGCGCCGATGACTGATTCCTCGTTTGATCTCCAGTTTGACTGCAAGTTGTTTTCCTCGTCGCCCTCCGTTCTTTTTAACCTTTTTTCTTCTTCTTCTCTCTCTGATCAGTTTCTTTGAGAACATGAGCCGCCTCACGTCTGCAGACTACGTGCCCACAGAGACGGACGTCCTCCGAGTGCGGCTGAGGACGACGGGCGTGATAGAGACCCAGTTTAAAGTCAACCACCTGACTTTCAGGTAGAGGCCCTCTCCACTTCTCCGCCTGCAGCTCTCCCTTATCTCAGTCCACAGCCTGGAGATTATCCCGAGACGTGAGGCTGAGATTCAATCTGTCAAAATGAATATTAGCTGTCGCCTTTGAGGGAAGCGGCGGCTCTCACTTATCAGAGCAGCAGCTCAGATATTGTTCATCGGTGTTCGATGAGCTGCTCCCACAGCGTCATACTTCATCACAAACTAACCCTAACCCACTGATCAATCCAAGTTTTCTGTGCAAATTAGGACTGAAATGATTAATCGAATGAATCCTGATGAATGGATTATTCAGATAATCGTTAACTAATTTAGTAATCAAAAAAAAAAAAAGAATAATCATTTTGTGACCACATGATGGCCAACCTCATAAAAAACACATTTAAATCTGGTGCTTGGTTATTTTGAGACAGTTTGCTGTAACTAGGCTGTTAGTTAGGCCACATTTTGCCAAACAATAAATTGTCCCAGAACTTATATAATAATAATAATGTTATTTTGAGACAATTTTGAAGTAATATTATACTATCAATGGAAGAACACACTCTTAAAGATCAATAAACTTTATTCTAATGAACATTTAAACATTGGAATTGGAAGACATTTTAAATATCCAAAATAAATAAACAAAACAACAGAAACAACTAAATGAATTCTGCAGTCTCTGTAGACAAAATTGTCTTTCAAACAAAGGGTTTGTTGAGATGAGAGCACCAGACTGAAGCCCTATTTTGATAGAAAGAGAGAGTAAAAAGAAAAACAATAAATCAAGCAAATTAAAATGATTGAGTTTGTTTTAGTGTAATTGATTTATTTTTTATTTTGACAGGCCTAGTTGTAACTAATTCTTTAGTTAAACTTGTAGAAGAACAGAAGTTTGACTGACATAAAAGAAGATTTCAGTCCCAACAGAGGGATTATCGCAGAGCGTCTGCGTCTCCAGAGTCCTGATCTTTTCTATTTCTTTAAAACATCACACTCATATATTTTCAGCCACTTTTTGGGATTTTTCTGTCCATTTTCCTTGATTATTTCTAAGAACTCTCCACAAAATAGTCTGAATTTGAAGTTTCTGAGTTCGGAGCCAGAAAAGTCCAATGAAATGTCAACCAAATCCAGGAAATCTAACTTGGAAAGATGAAGCTCATGTGACAATCACAAGTTTTATTGACATTTGTGGTGATATACCGAGACAAAGTGCACCATAATTGTGAAGGGAAGTGATCTATTTTTTTTTTACAAATGCCTTTGCATTTGTATGCATGCACAAAGCAAACTTTAAAAAAAAAAATCAAATCAAATCAAATGCAGCCCAAACTCGTTTATTTTTCTCCGCGTGCTAGCATCCTGTGGCTTTGTGCTTCTCATCATATTCAGAAAAATCTGATTACTTCTCCCCTGTTTCTAAGTTTCCCTCTCCTCCGTCCTGCCGCAGAATGAACCTGTCTTTCATCCTGATCTGACGTTACACTCAGCGTGAAGCGGTAACAGTAAATATCATTACCTCTGCTTTTCAGTCGGCCTCTGCTTTGCATATAAACGCAGTAGAGAGCCGATCTGTCAGCCGGCGACTCCGCTCTGAGCCGCTCGTGTGACACCTAAACGCTTATTTTACATCTGTGGCTGACTTGTGGGATGTCTGAGTTGACAGAAAAATTTCACGCCCCAGAAAAAGTTTTGGCAACATTGAAACACCTTAAATGCTAATGGATCTGTCATCTGGTGCAGATAGACGCTGATTTTCCCTGGCATTTTTACTGACTGCGTCACTCAGATGCCGCTCTCTGATTTATTTACTTTATTCTGGATGAACGCCGTCGGTGCGACGGTGTCAGGTCGGAGCCAGAGGAAGTCTCAGGTGGATCCTCTCCCACTTCCTCTTTTCTTATCTGCTTGAGAAGATAAATAATTGGGTCTAGATATTTGACATGCAGCAGCTCGAGTGTTTATGTCGGTTTCTTTGTGCATATCTGCGCGCAGGTTGATGTGCGTGTTAAAGAAGATCAAGCCCTCGGGTTTGATGAGTAGCTTTACATAAATTAATGTAATTATATCAAACTGAGCCCCCAAATGGGTTTTAAAGGGATTTGGGGGGAGGTTTTATTGCTCTTTGAGATTCTGAGCTAAAATGTTTTTGCTTTCAAAGCATCCTCAGCAGTTTAATGGAAACACTTTCCCTGCTCTGGTTTCATATTGTGAGAATTAGGGCCGTGTTCACGCCGAGCGTTCGGCGTCTGGATCCATCTTATTGCTTCGAATGGTGAAGGTTTCTCGTCAGCGTGAACATCTGCGCCCAGCACTCCTTCTCCTGCAGCTTTAAGAGCAATATCAGCACTTACTGAGATTGCTGTCTGAGCTCTAGATGATTTCTTCTCTTGTTGTTGCATGTAAGGTGGTCTTCGATTGATCTGCTGACCCGGCCTCCCGCTCATACCAATGTTTGTTAGTATGAGCGTCTATGAAAGTCTAAATCTCATTTGAATTTCAGAAGAGTTTTAATTTCAGACACTGAAAAGCTCATTTGGAGGTGATTCAGACGCCTCATTGAGCATTTTCCAATTCAGATAAAATACTAAACTTTTGCCGTTTTAGAAACGCATGAATACAATTTAACAACCTGAATAAAACAAAACCAGTCCAGTTTTCACAATTTGCATAGAAACAATAAAAAAAGGGAAGAAATGCATTCTTAAAACCAAATGTTGTCAAAAAAAATACAACAAAAAAGTTGATATGACTAAATCATATGATAATGGAGTTTGTGTCAGCAGATATTGATGAATGTAAATTAAAGTATTGATATTTTTCTGAGAGCCTGAGGATGCTGACGATTCTTCCTCCCTTTCTTTTTTTCGTCAGAAGTCGCCAGTTCTTGCATGTAAGCGATTTGATTGGCTGCAGACCGCCTTCATCGATCGGCCCATGTCATCCAACACGAGACAAATCAATAGTGCCATGATCGAACCTTGAGGTCCAGACATTTTGTTTTCAGTTGTGGTCTAATTGCGGTTCAGAAAGCGTTAACTGGACGGGGAAACTCTCAACGAACAAAAATACCGAGAGATTTCAGAGGAACTGGCAGGCTAACGGTACAGCACAAAATGACATCATTGGCGCGTCGAGCGGATTCACGCCCGTATTTACGCTCCACATAGCGAGCAGCACACCGCCGATGGAGACACACAAAACTCAGAACAGGACCCGACCTAAACCAGCTAGAGTCAGACTTGAGAATGGAGAAGGAGGTTTAGTTGCACATGATTTTATTTAGGGGTGTCAGAGTGAATGGGACCGAATACAAATACATGCCACACTTTTCAGAGTTTTATTTGGAAAAGTTTTGAACCCTTAGACCTTTGCCGTATCTGTGCTGTGGAAACGGAAAGCTTTGTGTTGGGAAGCATTTAGATTGTATTTAACCCATTAGCTGCTTGCGTGTGTGTGTGTGTGTGTGTGTGCAGACAAGTACAGTATGACTCAATGGGATCACATCAACATTAACACTGAAGACTGTTTTTACGTGACTTGAATGATTTATCACCATTTTATGTTTTACGATGGTCCTTGTACACTACATTAGTCATCAATGTTTAATCTGCCATTAATCATGCTGCTGCATAACAAAAACAGACGGCCTGTTTCCAGCCACAACATCGCTTCACTGCAGCATTATGTTAAAAATATATAAAAATATATACATTTTGTTTATAGATATAGATATGTAGATTTATATATGCAGATATATACATATGCTGAACCCTCCAGGACTTCTGGACCTTTTTATTTATATGTACTTAGTTTGTGAAATTTATGGTAATTATGTAAATGGCCCAAAATTTGGTCAGATTTTGTGTTTTCTTTCTTTATACTTTTTTATATGGTTTGTAAACTTTGCCTTTTAAACTCAGAACTATCTGTGTCTTTTAGGGATTTCTTTGGGACTTTTTCATCATAATGTTACAATAAGTTTGCACAAAAAAAGAGAATTAAAGTTGCTGCCATTTTTCGACTCTTCGTGTTCACAAAGTAGAATCCACTATTAAACAATCTTTTTAAATTTGTGAGTATTTATGGACGGGGAGGACTGAAGTTAAAGAAAGTATTCTTTTGAAAAATAGATACAAATAAATGCACATGATATTTCTACGACGATCTTTAAAATGTTTAATGTATAAAGGAGAAATTAATTTACAAACTTTGCACATAAATTCATTTGAATCATCATAGCTGCCAAAATTTGCAAAAATTGTTATTCTTATTGGGAAAAAGGAGGTAAAGGGAGATTTTTTCACTAAAGAAGAGACTTTATTCAACAAAGCTGTCAATTAAAGGGTTAAAGTTGAGAAAATGTCTAAATATTGTTTATGTATGGTCAGAACTAAAAATAACAAAAATATTCATCAAAACAAATTGGAAGCAATAAATTAATTCATAATATTTTAGCTTTATTTAAAGAATATTTTGTTTCTAAGGTACACAAATCTGTGTAGATTGAGATTGCACAAAAAATAAAAAAATATACATATAAAAACAAAAATGCCTCCAACTTTGTGGCACTCACAGCAAACACAAGTGTAAAACGAGGAGAGCCCCAAATGATGAAGATACGGATGATACGGGGCTGTAGTGATTAAAAGAGAATAAATGGTTGATTGCTTTATTAAATGACAACTTTTTAAAACTGAAAAGTAAAATCAGAGTTTTATCCTCCATGTCTTTGTGTTTCACATGTGAGTGTGTGTGGTTCGGTTTGTGTTTGACCTTCGACCTGTAGCTGTAATAGGGATCTTCTCTGCATCATTAACACGAGGCTGTCTGATAATTACAATTAGATCCCTGCAGATGAGGATGAGCGTTATGGGTCATGAATAACAGGAGCCGGTGGGATGGGTGGAGGGAAGCTGATGAACTAAAAGGTGTTTAAAAAATATATATATATATAAAAAATAACACACATGATCTGCAGATTATTTGTAATTTTGGTAATATGACAAAATTGATCACTTTATTGATGTTTCTAAATACTTTGATCACAATTGACATGAAAAAATGACATCCTTTCTGAAGTTTCTGATCTCAAATTGATGAGGTCGTGAGTCCGGATGGATGGACAAAAGGATAGATGGATGGACGGATTCACTTTTTCAGTAATTATTCACATCTGTAAAACACTGATGTTAAATCACAGACTCTTCCAGGCCTCATAAATGCCTCCTTAGTTTTGGGTCTGGGTGGTGGTCTGTCTGCTGTTTGTGTTGATCATCTCAACTGAAGGCAGATGTCAGACTAGAAGCATCTTCTTGTTTCTGGTTTGTTCTGAATAATATTGAGAAAAAAACCTCAGATTTAAAAGTAGCGTTATTAAAGGGGAGGTGAACGAGTCTTTGATGACATATCGGCGTTTTGCCTGTCTTCCATCTCAGTGGAAAATTTCCATTATAATCTGACATTTATGCTGCGCTCCCTTTCCTGTGCGCTTCCCTTGTTGCGTTTCCACATGTTCATTTCCCCTCTCAATAAAGCGTGGCGTTACCTCCACAGACACTCGACAAGGAAGGTGGGCGATGACACATCTGGCTCTGGAAATGGGCGAAGAGGGACGGATGCGTCGTTCCCCTCTCTCCGTTTGCGTGCTTGCATTCCTGCCGTCTTTTTGCTTCATCCTTCTGGAGAAGGTTGACCTTTTTCGATCTTCGTGCTGCCACGTCGCGAAAATCAAAGAGGGTTATAAGGGCGCGGACGCTGCCGGCAGACGTGTGTGGCGCGCCGCTCTCCGTGTGGGGTTCATGTGTGATGCTTTGGAAAATTTCAGACTCTCGTCTCAAACCAAAACAATGTGTTGTTGATCAGGATTCAATTTCTGCTGCCAGCTGCAGCCTGAAAAGGAGTCTGAGTAACAATGAAACGTCATTTCATAAAACCGAAACAAGGCCTTCTTTGAAGACTTTCTCCAATTAACAATCAATGCAATCATGTGGATCTCATAAGATGTTTGCTTTTTTTTCTTCCCAAGTATGTCACCTTCTTCTCATCTGCAGGAGAATGTTTTAGCCTCCATGACGGCTGATTGAACAAAGAGATAAAAAACTAAAATATGACAAACTATATCAGTTCATTTCTTTCCAAAGAGCCCGATAAAATGAACTGTTCATACCAAAAATATGTTTTTATAATCTTTACTTTATAGCTAATGTTTGATTTGGGATTATGGATGTGACTTTTACTTTTCGTGTGTTTTGCTTAAAAATGCACCTAATTCTCTTATTTCAGTCTGGTTATAGGGCTGCGTTTACACTCTGGGAGTCTTAAATGTATCAGATTGATCAAAAAACAAAAATAGAATAAATCTGTAAGAGGGAAATACTTCTTCAAATTTCTCATGCTGTGTTACTATTTGTTTTATTCACCTAAAATAAATACAATAGGGGTGTTTCAATACAATTTTTTCACTTCCGATGCAATACCGATATCGGAGCTTTGATTATTGACTGATGCCAATATCGATCCGATATGATATTACCACAAATCAAACATACTTTTACTACTTGTTTTGTAGTGTGGAATGATCAAGTGATAAAACCAGATCAAACAAAGATCAGTAGTCAACAATAACAGGCATGAGAACAACTGACCCATTTTTGGCTGATATGGGACTGATTTCTGATATCAATATCAGAAATCAGATACTTTCCTAAATGATTGTGCGTACAGCTGCTTACAGAAACAAAAAGCTGACCTCCTGCGTCTGCTCTGTTTGTTTCAGGATGTACGACGTTGGAGGTCAGAGAACCGAACGCAGGAAGTGGATCAGCTGTTTCGAGGACGTCCGAGCGGTCCTGTTTGTCGTGGCTCTTAGCGGATACGACATGACTCTGGTGGAAGACCCCTCAGTGGTACGAGGTTTCACACATCTCTCCAACTCAGACGGCAACGCTGCACAAGCTGCACAAAAACAAACAACAATCCATGTTTTGACTCATTTTGAATAAAGTGTCTGACTAAACAGTCAAATGTTTTGATTTGCGTGTTTTCTTCAGAGTGTTAAAGTGGCTTGAATCCAATTTTATTTTATTTGAAGCTCCGTTTGATGTGTTTTGTCTTCTCCCTGCAGAACCGCCTTCAGGAGAGCATGAAACTTTTCTCCTCCATCTGCAACAACGTCTTCTTCCGCAGCACCTCCATGGTAAGCCGTTCATCACTTCCTCCGCCTCAGCAGAACCAAACCTAAGCTGTGGTGGAGAACGACAGAAAAGGATTTATTCTGTTTTTAACAGACACTGTTAGTGGAGTCTGGAGCTTCATAACAAAAGAGATATTGCTCAATATTTATTCATCACAGTCATGCTTTTTCATAAGCGTCTTTGTGTTTCTGGATGGGAAAGAGAAATCAGTTTAAACCTACAGTATCATGTCTGTTTTACTTTGTGAACTCCTTCAATCATACTGTAGCTGTGGGAAAAACACAGTACAGTCAATTTTAATTCTAAAATGATTGAAATCCAGCCTCACGTTTACAAAAACACACACCTGAATCTGCGTACCCAGGATGAGCAGCTGCTAGATGCTGCTGTGAAGGTCCTTGATTCAGAAAATTCCTGCTTCGGATGTTTGTGTCAACTAAACCTGTCGCAATAATCAATTATTAATCGCATGATCGTTTTAGTTTTGTAAAATATCTTCCACTAGTGTTGAGTTTTCTGTAATAAAATAAAGTTTATTGGTCTTTGAGAGGCTGAACCTGTATAAGAAAGACTCAAAACAACAATATTATCGTTTATCGTAATAATTTATGAGACAATTTATCGTCCAGGAAAATTTGTTATTGCTGTATAATCTGTTATTGCTAATGTTAAAACAATTCAAAATGGTATCAGAAATGACCTAATGAAGCAACTGTTGCTGGAAATGTTATAAGACGCCTTCCAAACAAATTCAAGTCCATCGGTCTACAAAGAGCTAAATTATGCACAAATCCTAGCAGACTCACCAAACGATTAGATCAGATTAGATCTGAGGTTTCGATGCACAGGCTGGCACAGCTGTACTTTACCTTTAAATCCTGTCATGCTGCTGATAAGTCAACAAAAATTCAGACTTTGTTTCCTCCTTCACTCCTAATGCTGAAACTGATGGTGGAGATGCAGAAACATTCCTGAATATTCAGGGAAATCCTGCATTTTGTGAGAATACATCTTAGTACAGATGTGAACAACATGGCAGAATCGCTGTGATAAGATGACAAAGTAAAAACCGCAGAGAAAAAGACCTTCACTTTAAAAGTAGGCTTATCAAATTTGCCACAATTCAGAGACTTTTTTACTTTCCTGACCAGCTGAGAAAGAAGCTTTGGTTTGGTTTTATTAGAGTTTCTGACAGTCATAGGTTTGGATTGTGGGTGAGAACCAGAGTACCAGTACTAGGGATGGAAGCCATCAATTAATTAATTAATCTTAAGCTGACTGATCGATCAACTAACAATTAATCAACAAGCGGTCATTCTCCATTATGCAGCTCGGCTGAATGAGCGCTACGGAGTTGAAACGTAAAGAGTGAAGTGTCAAAACAGAACCACATAAAGTTCATTTTGCATCCGCCATCTTTGCTTCTGTATCAACTGGCTCTGCTTCATGATGACCAGCAGCACCCTCTGCTGGAAGCCGGCCAAACTACCTCTCTAAAAGAAGGCGGATGTTATTAGTGAATCGATTGGAAGTAACGTCGATCTAGTAAAACATTTATTGAAAATTGTTCAGCTGTTTGTATCCCTAAAATCCACACATATATACAGGAAGAAACTCCAGACAAAGCAACAAACGAACTACGCCTCTCACTGTGTTTCATTTTGCCATCAGATTTATTCACAAAAGACCCAGTATTAGAAGAACTCAGAGTTGAACTCATGTCGGCTCAGATCCAATCCAACGAGTCAAGACAGCATCCAGGGCCGACAGGATCCACCTGAACTAAACTTCTACAAGTTCTTCTTGAACAGACCGGACAGGAAAATGCTGTTTGATAAATGCTGTTTCCTCACCACTAATTGAAAAGCTTGATGCATTTAAGTTCGTCTTTGTCAAGATGACATTTTTCCCCCCTCTCTTCCAGCTTCCTGTGTGTAATAACATTAAAACTTCATAGCAATGAGCTCACAGACTTAAGTTATATTTAAAGCCCTCTTAGGGCAACGTCTGAGAACTCTCCTGTGTTTTCCAGCAACCCTTCACCTCTAACACGGTTTGTATTAGTTCAGGTTAATCTGTGTGGAAACAAAGACAAATTCAAAGTTCAAAAATAAAACTTCACAGCGTTGATTACTTTCTAATCGCGTCACAGGCACATAGTTTTACACATTTCCTCCTGCAGAAAACACCAACTAAGTTTTTATTTTATCTTTTTTTTTTTTTTAGTCATACAAACTTATTTAAAGCTTCATTACAGCCGAATGGGTAATTAAAATGCCTGCGTGTGACGTGTTTATGTGCCGGCTGTGTGTGGGGCCGCACATTACGGCGGCTAACAGGCTCATTAAATAAAACTGTTTAATGATACGTGTTTTTTGGGGGGTTTTTTATGTGGCAGGATAATTTGTAACCTTCACCTCAATTAACTCGTCACTGTGGCTGGTCAGTGATAATTACACACCTAGGTGTTGCTCCGCATCCTGTTTATTGAAAATCTGCTCTACCTTATCGCTCCTTTGTTATTATCCTGGGGCTTTTTTCTGCTCTTGTTTGACTTTGTGATCAGACAAGCGGGGAAAAGGCAGAACAAAGTCACAGTTTTAATTGGTTGGGTATTAAGTACCAGGTCGGTGTTTTCCTGAGACGACAAGCAGAGATGCAGATTTATGGACGTGGTCTCTGAGCCGCTGACTGATCACGTTCACATGATGCATGACTCCATTCAGGTGCCGTTATTACCTAAGCTCATATCAATACAGCTATTGATTTTTGGGGGAGTCTTTCTAAGTGACAGTAAATCTGCTTGTTATTCCAGATGGCATTCTGCAAATCAGCGTTTTCTCAGGTCCCGACTTTCTCTGTTTGTTGTTGTTGCAGATTTTATTCATGAACAAGATAGACCTTTTCCAAGACAAGATCTTACACACAGGACGGCATCTGCGGTTATATTTGCCACAGTTTAAAGGTAGGACGGATCCCTATGCATTCATGTGAACAGCACCTGCACAATGTTTGACCAAAAATGGATGTTTCTAATGTCACTGACCTCTATGACCTGAATGACATGTATCATTGAAAAAGCAGCGGAAAGGTTTTTCATGGAACTGTTACCAGAAAACATACATTTGGTCAAGTTTATATTACTTACGTCAGCATCTGCAGCTCCTTTTGAGGCCTAATGTTAAGTTTACCCATTAAAAACCACTAAAAGCCTCCAGTTTCTGCTGTATTATTCTAATAACCCCATATAAGAATAAGATGAAAATTCAAAGGCAAGGTAACAACTGATGGAGCAGAACATTAGCTATGTGATGGTTATTGAGTCCTGCCTGATCAAAACTCATTAAGAATCATTTTCCTGTTGGAAAACCCAGCTGGGTCAAAGTCTCAACCATCCGGCCTCTAGTGGCCAAAACCAAACATCCTATAAAAGTTCAATCAATGAGCCACTGCTGCTGCACTGGGGTGACGTTTCGTACGCAGGCAAAAGAAGTTCAATGTCCAAAACTTGAAGGTTGCTCTTTATTTTTACCAGTTTGGCAAACAAATAACCAAATCAAACTTTTCGTTGTTTCCTGCTGCCTCCCCTGCTCTGGTTAAAAAGAAAACGTAGGGCCCAAACCCAGTGCAAACTGGTCCTATACCAGTCCCTATACTTATAGAAATGGATCCGCAGTGATTTCTGTCTTACTTAGAAAAACAAATTAAAAAATTAAATAAAATCAACAATTATTAACCTACAAATAAACTCTGTAAATAATACAAAAATTTTAAGTAAACTAAGAATAAACTAACAAAATTCAAATTGATAAAAAATAAATAAATAAATAAATATCTCCAACACGACCTTCAGACGAAAGGAAACTGGTCGGGAAGTTTGAACGTTGGTTTAAAACCTGGAGTCAGTATGTTGGTAGTATAAACAAGGTTTCTTCAGCTTCAATCTAGACCACAAGCTTAACACTGAGAGTGAAATTAGAGTCTGACATTATTAAAGAAATGCCTTTTGGGAAATTTAGCAGAGGCGTATGTTCTTTTTGTGTTCACTGTAAGTGTGTATTTTGATTAAAGCTCACTCTAAGGTATTCAGAAATTAATATTTAAACGTCTGATATTCTGTTTATTAAATATTTGTGAGAAGAAAATGCAGCCTGTACCTTCAGCAGATCTTTATTAACTCTAAATGCACTAATTTGCTACTACAAAACAACTAAAAAATCTATATGATATATTAATGGTGTCTCATAAATGTATAATATTAACAAATAGACATCCATATGTGATATTTGATACTTTATTTTGCACCGATGTGTAAATATTCAGACCAGTCCTTTAACCTTGACTTTTAACCATCATCTCATTTCTCTAGAAGGTTTTGAATGTTAAGTAAACCTTTCATATTCCCATCATGCAGACTGATTAGCTCCTTATGTAAGATTTGACCAATAACTCTCTGATTCTGTTTCTAATGAACTCCATTACAGACATGCTCAACCATGCATCCATCTGCCTTTCCTGCTCATATTTTATGCATTAAATACATTTAAAAAAAGCTTCTTATTCCACCTCAGTAGTTTACTCAGACACGTCGGTCCTCAAAACTCCACAAAGCGATGCATAAACCCATAGCCGGTCTGGCAGCTTATTAAGCACAGAGACGGGGCTGATAATAAGCTCTCAGTGCCCCACATGCTGTTATTTCTGGAGGTTTTGTATATCTGCTCAGTGTCGTACCTCCCGTGTCTCAGCGGGCCCAAAGGAAACCGTGTCCTCTTTGCTCTCATGCAAATGTCAATAAAAATGCTAACGTGGCTTGGATTGGGGTCAGCCAGCAGAGCCACCTGAGGGCAGATATGATGATGAGTCCGAGTTCTTGCTCAGGTTCACAGCTGCGGTGAATTAATCCTCCTTCTAAGCCGTTTCAGTTTCTCTGATGGACCCACGGTGAAAATGCAACATCGGCACTGCAAAGTGAACTTGCTCTGGTTTCAAAAGGACCAATTTGAAGACGATGGACTTGATTTTTGTCGCATTTTCATTTGAAACTTGAAGTTCATTGTAGTTCGCCACATTGATCCAACATCTTTATTTTTAAGACGTTGCTGCTTCCAGCTGCTTCTCGTGATTCTGATTAAAGCTTCAAGCTCCTCAATAAAGCTTAATTTCCCCTAAACTGTCTGATGAAGATGCACAGAATATATTTGCGTGAATCAAGTCTGATTTTGTTTCTGTCCTGAGCAGCACATAGATCAATTTTGGCCAATTTCAACTTTTCTTTTATAACATTTATAGATTTTACAGCTTTACTATGACAAAGTTTGAATACCCTAAAGTGGTGTTCACATGTTTTATTGGCAAATCACAGAGCTGCTACGTAATATTATGAAGTCTGGAAAATTATGAATTTCAGTTATAGTTATTATTATTATCTAGCAGATAAAATGTGCATTTCTGTAAAGAAGAAAGCTTTTTACATGAAGTATTGACATTGTCCTTTAGCGTACGTTCATGCAAAAATTTTAAAAATTGGCAAAAACGAGTCTAATTTAGACACCAAACAAACCATTAGATGTGTTTTTTATACCGTGGATCATAAACTGTTTTACACCGTGTTAGAAATTATTATGCAAGTGATATTTTCTCAGATTTTCTTAAATGGTAAATCCAAATGATGGTCAGTATAATTTTCAAGTCATGAACTATTACAGTATAAATCAAATTCTGTATTTTTATGTCAAAAATCTGATAACAAAAAAATTAGTTTGAAAAAGTATTGGTATTTTTAGAAAATCTGTTTGAAAACAGTTATTAGTGAAATCAGCTAAGTGAACTGTAACTTGGCTCAAAGTTTGTCAAAAAGCTGCTGAGAAGGAAATATTGTCGCTCTTAGTCGCTTGTTACATTCTTTCCCTGATGAATTTCTAAACACTTTGAGTTTTTCTTGCCCATTAGAAACAGCTGCACCAATAAAATCCTGTAGCCAATGGAAACTTAGCCATAGAGCATCCAATCATTGAGGCTCCAGTCAGGAATTTAATTAGTCACTTTCTCTGAGCAGGGGGTCATAGTTCATTTGCGTTCCATGCAGAGATTGTCAAACCTCTCAAGCCACACCAGTTCTAGAGGATGTGTTTAAGGCTGAAACAGAGAACTAGACCATGAAAATGAACTTTTATTGTTATTAATGAGAGAAAGTGAACTGACTGTTGCTCAACCCTCCAGGTGCGGACTGTGACGTCGATTCGGCCGCACGCTTCATCCTCGCCACTTTCGTCTCGCTCAACAACAGCCCCAAGAAGCTCATCTACCACCACTTCACCACGGCAACCGACACCTCCAACATCCAGGTCGTCTTTCAGGTGGTTATGGAGACGATCATTAAGGAGAACCTGGAGGCTGTGTCGCTCCTGTAGCCGCCGGCGGCGGTGGCATCACGGACCCCCACAGACTGAGACCTCAGTGAAGTTTCATTTTAAAAGACTGAAATGAACCAAAACAAAGTTTGTCCTCTATTAATATTTAACTTCCCACAACACAAAACCAAGCTCTGAAGCTTTTGGCAATGCTTCCAAAACACCAGGGCTTTGCTTTTGCGTTTGTGACCGAAGCACAACAGTGAGGCGCGGCGAGGATTTACTGTTTGTCCACTGCCTTCCTCCTCACAGGATTCACCCATGCATACCATCGTGTGTTTTTCCCCCTCATCCATCACCGTGTCCCTGCGCCGTGCGTCACAGCCTCCTAATGAGGCGCTCATGGCCGTGTAACTGCTCGCGGGTTTGTGTTCACCCGAGATCCCAGACACAGCAGGCATCTTAATCTGTGCCATTAACTGACCCACTGACTTAATACCAGCCACCAATGATGCGGCGGAGCTTATTAGAAGCAAAACGTGTACATTAAAAACACCCCAGAGGTCGTCTGACTTAGGTTTAATTTCCTTTATTTCCACCTGTGACACATCCTCTCATAAGCTCTGATTTGTCGTGCAAAACGCTGCGTGTGTGAGCTGTGGCGTTATCTGTTTGTTTCTGAAGATTCCCCTGAGCGACCGACGGTGCCAACGCGCTCCGACTTCAGTAATAAGCAATATTTGTCCATGACTGACGGAGGCTTTACTGAAACTAAAAAAAACACCCAAAAGTGCTTTATATGATGAAGCGGTGATGTGTGTGTGTTTTTTATCTGAAATGTGAATAAATGTGACTCTGTCCTCTTTGACAGACATGAAAACAAACCTTTGAAAATTGTGAAGCAAATTCAGACAACAGCAGGTTAATATTGTTTGTTTGTTCATTTTAATAGATAAATAAATAAAAGTAATTTACAGGAATTCTGGAAAACTGCAGATAAACCTCTGGACATTTTTAAACATTTCAATATTATGCAAAGGGTTTGGGATGAAAATGGCTTTATCTAAACTGTCTGGCATTGTTGTTTTTTTCCCCTGTTTACATTTTTTTCCCTTTGCAACCAAAAGCAAAACTGAACAATGGGTTTTTTTAAGCATTTTCTTTAAATAAGAGAAAACATTCAAAGTCTGCAACGGTCCGTCATCAAAGCAAAATCTCCATCCATCCCTCATCTCTGTTTTGATTTTTTTTTTCTGCTTTTCCAGATAAAATCTCTGGTTTCTCTCTCTCTTTCTATCTCTGTTTTCTTTCTCTGTTTTTTGGAGGGTGATGAGGAGGGTTCACGGAGACTCATGCGGACAGGCAGTCCAAGGAGTCCAGGGTGAGGAAGACGTCTGCCTTGCACTGGAAGGTTCCTGTCCCGTCCTGCAGCAGCTCGCAGCTCTTCAGGTTTGGAGAGATGTCCTTCAAGCAGATGGCCTGGAGTTGGGAGAGAAATCAAAGTTGAAATGAAACATGGCGTTATCTTACAATGTCACTTTGGAAAGAGAACTCGTAGAAATATCAGAATCAAAGTGAGGAATTTAAGAGATTCGGTTCAATTATGTATGTCTGTACAAGCAAATCAGTGATTGTGTCTGTTCACTGATATGATTCAGCCCAAATATTTCGAACTAGTAGAACAGCGGTTTGTTTTGCGCTTCAATCTGCGCCTTTACGCAGATTAAAGCATAACGCGTAGCAATTTTTTTTTTTTGCAAGCCACACATGTATACATAATGTACATAACGCCATGTACTCTATATCGGAGTTCAAAGAATGTTTCACTTTTCATGCCAGCTTTAGCAAAACAGCAACTCTTGAGCGGAAAGCACGATTTTACGCGCGTAATCATTCTGAGGAGAGCCTACCATGTTCTTCAGGACGGAGATTTGCCTGTTGGTCTCTTGGATCAAGTTGTTTCCCGCCGCCTCCCCGCTGTCCATCACCGTCTCCTCGGACTCGGCTCTCCGGACGGTCGGAGACCTCCTGATGCCGGACAGCAGCCCGGAGGCGCGGCCCACAGAGTAGTAGCTGGGTCCGGTCACCTGCTTGTACCAGGCTTCGACGGACTGGCAGGAGATGAGCAGAGACACGCAGACGCACACCACGGCGAACCTGACGGACTTCTTCATCTCCAGGACGGTTTTGGCACTTTTTTTGGGGGTGATTTTTTTATTTATTTTTTTACGCACAAGAAAATAGCTCTTCTACAGGTCTGCTCCTTCGTCTGCGGACACTTTGTTTTTACTGGAATCTTGGAAAAGTTTCTGTTTCTTATATAGGGAGGCTGGGTGAGGTTTATCGTGACAAAGGACATTCGTCAAATCAGAGCCAAGGTGGGCGGATGATGATGATCCGTCTGTAGAAAATGGGGGGGGGGACGACGCTAATTGATCCGTTTCTGATGGGCTGCTGGAGCCACGCCGTCGTGATGCGTGTGTGTGAGAGAGATCCATCAGGACGTCACCCCTTCTGACGTTTTAAGGGGTCAAAATGAATCTGTCGTCCTTGAAAGAAATGTGAGGCAAGGGGGGGGGAGGGGTATTATTTGTAAAGAAAGAAACAAATGCAAACTGTGCCTCTTTTCCCTTCCACTTGACAATTTTGTGCTATGTCCATCACATAAAATCCTCTGATATTTGTGGATATGGGACAAAGTGTGAGCTAAATTAAAGTATGTGAATATATTTTTGAAAGGGTTTGAGTTATAAATTGATCTGGGTTTTATGTGGAGCTCTGATAGGAAACGTTATAATCAATAGAAACCCTTTTTAGGACACAGGCTAACTCTTCCCGTCAAGCACCATGAACTCCTCTGAATGGTGTAATTAGCAGATCAGTCTTAGTCAGCCCGACTGAATAATTAAAAAAACAAACAGTTAAACTGTAATTATGTTGGGTTTCTATGAGAACGCGTCATGAGAATACTGATGATGGAAAGTTGGTCTGAAATGTTGAAAAGTGGGAGGAGAAAAAAAATGTTGACTTGAGGGATGAAATTGTCCAGAACAACGAAGCAGAAGGAAAAACTGAAACGATGTAACGAATTAACTAAAGTTTTTATTTCTTATTTACAGCTTATTGTATTACAAAAATATAAAACCAAATGCGTGAAGTTGTTTGAAAATATCACGTCAGCGAAGATGGAAGAAAATACCATCAGAGCGAGTCAGAGGCCGTTGTAGAGGGGTCTGCAGTGAGGCTCCAGCTTCTCCTCCAGGACGTAGTCCGGCCCGCAGACCCAGGGGTCTCCCGTCTTCCACTGCCATTTCTGCAGAAGCTGCCTCAGGTCGTCCAGCACGCCGCTGTAGGACGGGTCTGACGCCAGGTTCTTGGCTTCCTGAGGGTCGGTTCTGGGTTTGTTCACAACAAAACACCATCAGGTTCCTCTACTTGAGGAGGTCATGATGTATAACCCCTGAGTCAGTCTGAATGTATGAAACATTAAACAAACTATGTTTAAAAATGCAAATAATATGCAGTTCACAACTGGTTCAGAACTCAGCTGAACCAGCAGTACCAGTTCATTACTGGTTCCCTTTTAAATGTACAGGCACGTCTGAATAATTTGGAATGTCACTGAAATTTCAAAAAGACAAATCTGTATAGATTTCTTACACACCGATACGTATATTTTTGTGAAATTATTATTCCTATTTATTTTGATTATTAAGGCGAAGAGCAAAATACTTTCTCAAAAAAAAAAATATATATATATATATATATATATAGGCCTACATATATATGTGTGTGTGATCTACCCGTCTGGCTGTAATCCAATTATATAAATATACTGAAGTTTTTCCTCTTATTATTTTACATAACAGCTGAGAACAGGGTTGGGGACTGAAACTAATGATCACTTACAATATTAATTTATCTGTCATCATTTCTGAAGCAACAGTTTGTCACCTAAATGATGAAGAATGATCATCACGTCTGCACAAGGCCTAGGATGGCGTCTTAGAAAGACTAACAAGCAAAAACGATGGATGTCTGAATAATTAGCAGCTCAGTTTACGATCGTCTGACGCTCAACTTTACGCTTCAGCATTTGGAGGAAGACAAGAACAACTTCTGCTCCATTTACCTCAAAATCACTGGAGAAGAGAAACAACTTAATGAATAAATTAACTTTAACTTTTGTGAAAAAGAGTAGCATTTTCTCTCATTAAAGCTGCACAAAATTTGAACAAATTATATTTTCAGTATGCTGCCATTTTAGGAAATGTGGGCCTGGTTGTTGTTTTTATTTATTTTTTTTTATTAATTTCAAAGGTCAGATTTTTTTTTCCCCCTAAAGATTAAAAATCTTGATTTAGTTTTACTCTCTTTTTTTTTGGTTCAGTTGCATTGAAGAATTTTCTCCCAAGCGTTTCTCCCAGTTTTTAAGCTGAACCCTGACACTGCGGACTCAGACCTGGTGTCGAACAGCTCCCAGCGCTCCCTGTAGTAATACTGGTCCAGACTCTTGAACCAGTGAGTCGGCCGCTGCAGCCTGGTCCGGTTCAGCAGATCCTGGAAGGTCGGGGACACATACAGGTCCTGGTCGACGGGGAAGGGCATGCGGTAGTGCATGTTGTGAAGAAGGTGGTACGCCCCCTGGTGGACAGAGCGGATCGGGTAGTACATGGTCACCTGAAATCAGAGGGGAGTTCGTCAGGGCCTGGAGTTTGAGTTCCTCCTGACTGAGCGACGGTGAGGTCTCCACCTCGTGAAGCGACTGGCTGGAGTACACTGTGTTCCAGCTGCTGGGGTCGGAGGTCAAAGCGGGCAGCAAGGAGCGGCCGGTGAGGAGGACCTGCAAGGACGGACTCTCAGGGAGGATGTAGGATGGATAGGGGATAGAAAACCAGTCCAGGACGGTGGGAGTGATGTCTGCAGAAACACAGAAAGAAATAGGAGGATGAAAAATATGCAAGATAAATTTAAACTGTAACCTGTTATCACTGAACATTAAATCAGCTCATAAATGGATAAAATTAAGACGTAGCTCATCATTTTAGATGATTAGTAATACAGAATTATCGAGTAAATGACACAGAACTAACAAATCCTTCATAGAAAGAGTTTGATGTGTTCAAACTACCTTCAGACAATTCCTGTATCAAACACTCGTCCACAGAGGTTGATCAAAATGCTGCAAATGCACCGATCAATATAAATGATCAAATTCTCCAGCAATGCATAAAAAGCTTCTGCCTCTGTACATAAACACTGCCTCCTTGTCAGCACCAATCTGCAACAATGTTTTATTTTTTTAAATTATTGCGTTTAATAAGTATCTGTGCATTCTACTAAATTATGATGCTACAATGTTGCTGTTCTCTGTTAGTTGACGTTTTTTTTTTACATAATTTGCACTGACTGATAAAAATGATCTAATCTTGTGAAATATTAACAGTGTGTATTTTAAAGAATATAATAGTTTTTTCATTAACAATATTGACATTAAGTTCATGTTATGTTCGCAGCTGAGCAGCTTCTGTTGTGCTCCTGTGGCTCCCTCTAGTGGCAGCAGAAACACATTGAATGGAGAAACTGACACTAAAAATACACATTCACTGTTAAATCCTCTGAGGGTTCTCTGAAAGCTGAAAGTGTGTGTTGTCCTACTAATGTTCTCTCTGGTCAGGTTATTGTCCCAAACCAGATGGTCTGACACCCGTTGAGGGAAAAAAGTGCAGTTTTTACACATCGTCAAGCCAAATGGGCCTAAATGAGCTTAAAGAAAGAGACAGCACTTGTGCTACTGAGTTGATATTGAGACTAAACTTGTGATTTGGGTGACAAAACTTCTTTGATTGATGATTTGTACCTTAGAGCGGTGGATCCCAAAGCTGGGATCATGCTTGTGATGATTGGACAGAAATGGATGCTTCCTGGCATTTCTCTTCAAACAGCTAGAATGAGCATAATGGCAAGATAAGTCTGGGTCCTAATCCGCTCAGCTTGTCACAGTTTCCATTATTTGAAACATTTCAATTAGTCCTGAGACTGTAGCTCCAGGCAGCTTCAGGTAAGAAGATGTTTTTTGTTGCCATTTCCAGACTACTGAAGGTCAACATATACATCCATCTTACTCTAGATTTACTCTTGTCCATCCAGTTTTGAGGAGAGGTTAAAGGAAATAGGCCTGTCTAAAAAAAAGTTATTATATATTCTGATGTACATATTCTGATTATTATATATTCTCATGTTTAAATTTCTAAAAATGTTTTACTTTCAATCTTGCCATAACCTTGCACTGTTTTCCATTAAATACCTGCATCCTCCCAATTATAAATACCCATGAAGGATTGGAGGTGAGGGATCTGTTGTTGGGTGGAAGATGCGGCCGTCTCTCACCCAGCAGACTGACGTAGGCCTGGCTGGTGTTGTCCCACCGCTCCCTGTGCTCCGGGGAGGAAACCAACATGGGTTCGGCGGTTCCAGACCGGTACAGGTTGGTTCTGCCGTTGGGGAAAGGGATACCGTTGTCGGAGCTGTATATGATCAGAGTGTCGTTCTCGTGACCGGCATCCCGCAGCTCCTGAAGAACCAACCCGATACCTGCAGAGGGACATTGTGGGTTAGTCTTCCTTATCCCTTTGTTGTTGTTTTTTGCGCTTGTGAAGGTGCTGAACAGACCCTGATCCAGCCGGCTGACTGTGGTGTACTGTGCAGCTAGGTCGGCCCGAGCAGCGGGCGTGTCGGGTACGAAGGGAGGAACCTGAAAACGTTCAGAGTTAGAAACTCTTCGCTCTGGATTCAGATCCTCAGACTGACTTGAATCCACTGAAAACCTGACACCACTGACTAGGGCTGCACAATAAACCAATAACAACATATATAGAAATAGACACCTAATCAATATCAATACAAAACACATCTGATAGAATATTCAATAATTTGACTGAACTCCAGAACCGCACAGCATTCTGGCAGGTAAAGTCTTTCCTTGTAGGCAGAGGAAAGACTTTACCTGCCTAAACAAGGCAGGTGGCATCTACTAACTCGCTCTTTGGTTACCTAGCAACAACCTGTTACCTAGCAACAAACTGTGGAGCAGTAGCTTAAACATAAAAAAAACAGTCTGTGGAGTGAAAGAGGAAAATTAGAACAACAGCTTGAAAGGAAACTGGATAAAACAGAAAGTTTGCCATTACTTCAGAAGTTTAAAACAAAAATCTAATCAAAAATGATCGATATCGACTGATATGACAGCCTTATATCGTGATACATTTTTCAGCAGCCTTACCACTCACCTTAACTTGCTCTGGTGTGTAATACACTGGCGTCCAGTCGGGAATTAAACCCATTCCTGGTTCTCCATTCCCAAACTTCTCACAGAAAGCCCCATACTGAGGCTGCGAATGGCCACATCGGTGGATGTCATGGAAGGCCACATAAAGAAAAAACGGCCTCTCCTCCTCCTCTGCGTTCGGGTTGCTGCTCGTTCCCGCACCTCTTACTCGCCGTCGCTCAGCTGCTTCCTCCTTGTGAGTCTGGAAGAACTTGCGGACCAGGAGTTTGATCCGAGTGATGTTCCTGCCCACTTGGAGGACGGAGCTGTTTTCCTCCGTGTAGGCGAAGTCAAAGGGGTAAACAGATCCGGGACCGACGTGCTTCTTCCCGATTATACCTGCGGGAATTGACAGGAAAGAAAAAAAAGAGAGATCAGGAAGGCAACACAGAGTGAAGAAGCGTGATAAGATGTCAGTTATTAAATGAACCTGTGTGTACGTCGGCCTGGCCGAGGAGCAGCGGCAGACTCTGTACTCCGTCAAATGAGTTGAAGTGATGAACTCCCTGATGGAGGCCATACATGCCGTTCTGATGCTGAAAACACAAGACTAACCTCAGTGCCATCAAACAGGAGGGACTGACGGGTAGGTGTGTGTGTGTGTGTGTGTGGGGGTGTGTGTGTGTGTGTGTGTTACCTGCGGCAGGCCTGTGAGGATGGCGGAGCGGCTCGGGGAGCAGCTGCTGACTGATGTGAAGGCGTTCCTGAACACAACGCTGCGTCGGGCCAGAGAGCGCAGGTGAGGGGTGTGGACCACAGAGTTGTTATAGACGTCTGTTTCAAAACCTGCATCATCAGCTGGGGGGAAAACAAAAAAGAAATTAATCTTAACTTTACTGTTACCTGAGATGGAGTCTGGCCATAGTTCAACAACTTGGTAATCATCCAGAAAACAGTCGCTGACACGCTCCACATAGAGAATAAGCCACAAAAGATCATAACTAAAAAAGCCGGCTGCTCACAGAGTGCTTTAGCCAAAAAGTTGAGTGGAACAAAAAGAGTGGCAGAAAAAAAGGAGCAAATTGGAGAGAGGTTCATATTCATATGGTATTTTCTTCATATTGTGTGGATTGTCAGTGGTTTAAGATTGATGACATCAAGGTTACACGCTAAAGGTGTCACAATTATCATGTCAAACTGTACACTGTTCACATGGAACAGTGTAAAAGGCTAACCTTACTGTATTAATAATTGCTTTAACTGAATTTTGGTTTCATTAGTGTTAGATATAAATGAAATATTAACTTTTGAATTCACCAAACAACATTTTCTATATTGTAGTGAAATAAGACGCACCTGTATTTATCCAATTTGATCAGTGTTTTGTATTAATAAAGATAACTTTAAACAAATATAAACCAGCCTAGCTGCTAGGAAGAACATGAAAACGTAAAATAAATGACAGATGATGACACAAGACTGTTGCATAGCTCTCTGCACACAGAGGTTTGTCAAACCAAACATCTAACATTCAAAAATCAATAAGTCGCTGCTGACTGTGGTGATATTTAGCCAATGAAGTCCAATGTCCAAAATCTGAAAGTTGCGTTTTAGTGATTAGTTATTCAGTTTGGCGAACAATACACAAAGATCCTCTTTTTTTGCTTTCCTGCTCCTTCTGAAAAAACAAAACAAAACTTCAAACACTGGTCCACCGCAGTGCATGCTGGTCTTATACCAGCCCCTTTTACAGAAATTGTAGTTAGGCAAACAGCAAAAAAAGAAAACACAACAACAAAATTTTAATTATTATAAACTAAACTAAAAAAAACAACAAAAACTTGTAAATAATAATAATAGTAATAATAATAATAATAATAATAGTAAACAAAGATACCCAAGAACAAATTTTAACAAAACTCAAAGTAATACAAATAAAGAATAAATAGCTGGAACAGATAGCTACTGGTGTAGCTAATGATATAAAGAAAAACTGGTGCAGAAAGACAATGAAATGATTCCTTAACAGTTTAATTTCCAAAAATTATTTTTTTTTAATCTAATATATTAAATGGTTACGCACCAATAATTAGAAGGACATTTCTTCTCTTTGACTCCGAGACGCGACAAGAGGCAACAAGCACAAACAGCAACTGGATCCGCATGATGAAGGTTTAAATATCTGCTGAAAATCAGACGAGCAGCTCTTTACACGTTCTGATCTCCGCAGACAACAACAGCCGCCATTCTTTCAACTTCCGGAAACAACCGGCGCTCCCGTCACATGACCGCGGTCACGTGACGCGCAAGAAAACAGGAAGTTGTTCCTGTTTGGGCGAGCAGTGAGTGTGTCAGGCGGGTTTTAGAGAAGTGGATTTTGACAGCTATTATTTAGCAGAGGTGGATGTGAAAAATCACAGCCTGGCCGATGAAAGGCGCCGAGAGGAGGACTGCAGTCAGCACAATGTGATGGTATATTCTATTCTATTTTTATTTTATTCTATTATTTGTCTGCCCTCATTTGTGTTCAATTTTAATATCTTAAAATTGAACACATGCAATTTTTTTGAAATTGCATGTCAACAGGGTGCGCATTAATAACATTTTGAGTTTAGCCGTCTTGTTTGCTCACACCTTTATATATAGCTTCCCTAACTTTAATCAGTCAGGATGTTCAGGTGCATGAATTTCACCTGTCTGTCACATGACCATCCTATGACTGTCTGAAGTCACACACCTGAGCATAACCTATGTGAAGCGTTGGAGGAAGCTGACAAGTTTTGTTTGTTTTTGCTTCTTTTCTTTTTTTTTCCACCTGAAGGTAAGGAGTGTGTTTGCTTTTGAGAAGTTCACACAGGACACATGCGTCCCCTCAGGGCAGGTGTGTTGGGTTTTCCTGAATGCTACGAATCACAGCAGGAAAACCAAACGACCCAAAGCTGATGATCTCAGCAGGCAAACCCTGACCTCACCGTGAGTGCTTTAATTCTCCAGTCATACACGTGTTCCTAAAGGCGTTGATTTTTTGAACTCCTTCTTTATTCTTCTCTCTGCCTCCAAGGGTTTTTAGAAATGGATCGGCCGCTGCAGGGAGGACAGTCGCCCCGGCGCTGCTGTTCTTACAGCACCCTGAAGTCCTGGCTGCCCATTCTCTCCTGGTTACCCAAGTACAGTTTGAGGTACCTGCAGATGGACCTGTTGGCGGGCCTCACGGTCGGGCTGACCACCGTACCGCAGGCTCTCGCTTACGCTGAAGTGGCCGGACTTCCTGTTCAGGTGAGGTTAAGTTTGACTTTTGGTGAACATGATGTTTTTTTCTAATGTCAGACCAGTTATTTTCCCCCCCAACTGATGAAACACATCAGAATGATGCTACCACCACCATGTTTCTCCCTGAAAACGAGTAGGAAAAAAAGCATATGTTTGTTTAATCCTACTGACAACTGGTTTCACTGGATTTTATTTAGTGGTACTAAAGAGGACTGAATACAAAAGCATGCCAAACTTTTCCGATTTTCATTTGTAACAGATTTTTAAGATCTGGTATCCTTTTCATTTAACTTTATAATTATGTGCTTTATAATTAACTTATCCTATTACTGAGTGCATTAGAGTTTTTGTGAGTTGAGATACTTTCAAGGAGAAATGTTTACTAGTCACAGCAAATGTGTTCTGGTCGTTCCTCACAGTACGGACTCTACTCTGCCTTCATGGGCGGCTTCATCTACACGCTCCTGGGGACATCTAAGGACGTGACGCTGGGTCCAACAGCCATCATGTCCCTCCTGTGTTTCTCTGTGGTGGGCGGCCAGCCTCACCGGGCCGTCCTGCTCAGCCTCCTCTGTGGAGTCATCCAGGCCGCCATGGCGTTACTCAGATTGGGTAAGAGACGCTGCTGCCGCCGCCGCAGCTTTAATGATGTTACTTGAGTTAACGCAGATCCTCTTTTTAACTTTGCTGTCTGTTCTTTGCACGTTGAAATTGGCTAAAATAAATTGGCAGAAGTAGCAGAGATAAAATCTCCCATCTGTTTCTGTCTATAATTCATTGTTAATCTTTGTTTTCCTCAGGATTCCTGCTGGATTTCATCTCTTACCCTGTAATTAAAGGCTTCACCTGTGCTGCTGCAGTCACCATCGGCTTCGGCCAGGTCAAAGTGAGGCTGCACGCACACACACACACACACACACACACCCCCACCCCACACACACACACAGTGAAACAGCAACACACCTCTTCATACTGTGTGATCTCAGTCTTGTACGTGTGCAGTCGGCATAATTAGCAAAGTGTTAAACATAATTTGTTTGAACAGAATGCAAAAACATTGTTCAGTTTTAGAAACTGAGAAATGTTGTTCATTCAATATCATTTGCTATTTTTAATTGAATTGAAGTTAAAATTATATGATCTCAGTTTGGTTAATAGGCAGATCGTGTTTTTCACAGATGTGAGCATAACCTTTTTCAATGTAAAGCCAATCTGTTGGGACATGTCAGTATTCAGAAAGTGGATTGGCATTGCCTTGTTGAAATCACCTGTGATATTCTAATTGCTGTGTGTGTGGCATACAGAGTCTTTGATATTTGCTATAAGATTATATACAATATATGTCTGTATGTCTGTGTATATACAGTATAATGTATGAAATAAAACTTCATGTTTGTTGAAAGCTTGAAATCTGACATGAATGTTCAGACTCATTGTTATAATGCTGCTGAACTGGTTTAAACTCCTTTTGATTATGTGTGTGATGTTAGTGGTTAAACTGGTTCCTGTTTGCAGAATATTCTGGGAATCCAGGATGTTCCCCACCAGTTCTTCCTGGAGGTTTACTACACTTTCCACAAGATCCCAGAGGCCAGAGTGGGCGACGTGGTCCTGGGTTTGGTTTGTCTTGCTCTGCTGATCACACTGATGTTCATCAAGTCACAACCGGGCTCTGACCATGGATCATCAGTCTTCTCCAGATTCGCCAGGAAACTGGTGTGGGCTGTGGCCACCAGTCAGTACTTCTCTCACCTAGGCAGAAAACTAAAACCTGGTTGGTTTAACTTCTAAATGTGAGCTGCTCTACCTCTTTGTCCTGATCAGTGCGTAATGCGCTGGTGGTCGTGGCTGCGACTCTGGTGGCGTTTTCCTGGGACGCTTTTGGACATCATGTGTTCACCATCACTGGGCACACGACTCAGGGACTCCCACCTTTCAGCCCTCCGCCCACCTCGGACACCACGTCCAACGGCACCGTCGTCTCTTTTAGAGAGATTATAGAGGTCAGAAGCAGAAGTTTGAGCTGTAGCTTTCACTTCTCCATTTCTCTCTGCTGTGTGTCGCTGACCAGTCATGCTTCCTCTCCGCATTCGGTGCAGGACTTTGGAGGAGGACTGGCTGTGATCCCTCTCATGGGTCTGTTGGAGAGCATTGCTATCGCCAAAGCTTTTGGTAAGCATGAATTTATTTTAAGGGTTTTTACACGTTATATTCAACAGTTGCAGCGGGTTGTGGATGATTTTTATTGAATAAAGTTTTCAGCAACAATGGAGCATCAAGTTCATCTTTCCTTGCCTGTTTCCTCCCAGCCAGTCAGAACAACTACAGGATCGATGCCAACCAGGAGCTGCTGGCCATAGGCGTGACCAACATCATGGGCTCCTTCGTGTCAGCGTACCCCGTCACCGGCAGCTTCGGACGGTTCGTGTTTGGCCCTCTGAAGAATCTGCTTTACTGTTCTATTTAACTCTCATATTGTCAAAATTTGCATTCTTTCTTCCTCTTAGGACAGCTGTGAACTCTCAGACGGGGGTTTGCACCCCAGCCGGAGGCATCGTCACCAGTAGGTTTGATCCTTTTACTCTTCTGCCCTCTTGTGGCAGACTGCGTTATTGCATATTTCTACTGTCATAATAATAATAGAAACGTCCTTACCCTCTAAATACAACCTGATTCTTAGTTGATCTAAACTTATATATAAGAGTACTAACATGTTAGTTAAACAGCAGAAAACTCTGATGGTTAGTTGAATATAAAGCTAAACCTTTATCTTTATTTCCTAAAACACGGAAATTTGTGTTTGTTTTTTACTTTCCAATTGTTTTTCCTCTTCTTTGTGCGTCTGCAGGTGTGATCGTGCTGCTGTCATTGGCCTTCCTCATGCCAGCTTTCTACTACATCCCTAAAGCTTCTCTAGCTGCCGTCATCATCTGCGCGGTGGCTCCTATGGTTGATTACCGTGTCGTAATAAAGATGTGGAAGATACATCGTAAGAGTCTCTGGGAGATTCTCCAGGTTTTTCTCTACCATGTTTCTGTCAGTTTAGCTAAGCTGTGACTTGTCATCCACAGGACTGGACCTGCTTCCTTTCGGGGTGACGTTCCTGTTGAGCTTCTGGGAAGTGCAATACGGCATCATCGGAGGTGTGGCCGTCTCTGGAGCCTTGCTGCTGTACGCCATGGCCAGACCCAAGATGAAGGTAAAACGTTACTGATAAGATGCTTTTAAAACCAACATTTAGGTTATCCAGAGCCTTTTGTAAAATTGTACGATATATGGATCTTGTGAGATTTTCTTACAAGCTTTTCATGCATCACTTTTTCAATGATCTGCAATGGTCTGTAGCATAGAAGGGAAAGAAAATCTTCAAACTTTTTCAGAGCTGTAGCTGCAGCTAGTTTTTAATCATCCACCATGTTTGTTTTCCTGTGCAGGTGTCTGATCACGGCGTGTTGGTGATCGAGTTGAGCAGTGGGCTCAGTTTTCCTGCTGTGGAGCATCTGAGCCACTTCATACACACTCAGGCTCTGCAGAGTAAGAGCTTCTTCATCCAGTCCTGTTGAAAAACTTAATTTCCTCGTCTTCACATGTCCACCTTCTGTCCACCAGCCTGTCCTCCGAGGTCTGTGGTGTTGGACTGCCATCATGTGAGCATCATAGATTACACAGTCATCAGCGAGCTGACGGACCTGCTGAGGCAGTTCAACCTGAGAAAGGTCAAGCTGGTGTTTTCCGGACTGCAGGTGAGCCTCTCGTTTTTTAAATCTTTAGCTGATAACTAATGGAGTAAATAGTCGTCACCTTTAATCTCCCTCTTGTCTCTCCGCCTGGTTCAGCCCGCCGTTCTGAAGGTTCTCCTCGCAGCTGATCTGCAAGACTTCAGATACAAAGACAGCGTGGAAGAGGCTCTGCAGATGGAGTCAGCGAGCCTTTTCAGCGAATAAAACCCGACCTGATGGACCTCCGCCTGCAGAGGAGATGTTTGAGTTTAGACAGACGCAGCCGATCATTTCTTATGTGGGATTTTTAAAATACACGTTACTGGCAGTCGAAGGAACCTCTCAGAAACATGCACTTAAGATTTTATCTGCTAAATGTGTATCGCCTTTATGTAAATTAAAATTCCAGTATGTTTGAGGAGAAGTTTAACACCATGTTGTTTTAGTGTTTTACATTTTGTATAAATATCTATTATACTTTTTCTTTTTCTTCAATTGACCAAGTTAGATTTTAAGAATTAAAAAAGTGGAAAAAAATGCAAGTGATGTTTCAAGAAAACCTAACATTAAATAACTGTTTTTTCTTAATTTATAAAGGATTTTAGGGAAAGTTAAATATTTTCTTTATGTGGATGGAGAAGTTCTGTCAAAGTGAAATAATACATAAATGTCTTTGACAATATCCATATTTTTTACTAGAAGTTTTATCAAATAAACACATACATTTTTTTATTATTGTTTCTTTGCGTCTATTTAAGTCCTCGCTGTAGTATAATGTGTAGATTAATTTAAAGACTTACATTTTGACAACAAGAAAAAACATTAATTTCTCAGGTTTCAACATTCTTGCAGCTGAGAGAAAAAGTTTTCTCATGCACCAGTTTTCTTAAATTTTTAAGCATAAATTTGCAACTAAATGGAGCTCACAAGCTGTGGTTCATCAAGAATAAATAAAAAAAAGTCTAATCATTATAACTATAAGTCTGGCTCTGACTGTATCAAGACAAAAAAAGAAAAGAAAATGAAGCTTTGAAATAGATTGAATTAAAATAATTCTGTACAGAAGAGCAGGTTAAAAATCCCCTGAAATAAAGCAAAAATACTCAATGATCACAAACTTTAAATGAGTTATTTCTGCCTTGTCTGGTACAATCAATTATTTTATGGAAAAACAGTTTTTCAAATAGGATCATTTTCTTTAATTGATCAAATTGTCAAAAAACAGTTTTTTTATTTACTCAGTTTATCTTTGAGTAAAACAAGTTTAATAATTTGAGAGCACACATGAAAGAAGAAATCTGCTCTTGCTGTTCAGTATTTTGCACTGTTCTGGTGTAAATGTTAGTTAATGACCTTGGTGAAGGTCACAAGCCGAAACAAGTTGATTTCTCAGTACTTCAAGTGTAGCTGGAGTCTCTGCCTCACCAGATCTTTGTCCCTCTCCTAGCACCTTGAAATGTGGCTTTTTTTTTTTTTTTCAAAAAACATTGGAATGTCTATATTAGTTATTCCTCTTCTACTGAACAAAACACAGAGTGAAACATTTACCCTTGAATGAAGGACTTTGATTTTAGTGGAACCCACAAGTAACATAATGGAAAACGCATAATAAAAATTTAATAATAATAATAATGATAATTCAACTTTATTGTCATTGCACTGTCACAAGTACAAGCAACGAAATGTGGTGTGGTCGGAGCCGGGAATCGAACCCGGGTCGCCCTGCTGCCAGCCGGGAGCATTAACCTCTATTTATTATCTAATAGATTGTTGGTGATAAATTACAACGCTTGTGATTCAAACAGATATTTTTCTGAACAAAGCTAAAAAAATTTTTTTGTTTAGTATTTTTCCCCGGATGTCTCAAGGTATGCTCTCTTCCAGGGAAAGTATTCATATAGTCACAAAAGGACAAATGACTTCTGAAGAGCAATTATTACTTGCAGCTAATTAGGAAAAGGTTTGAAATATATTTCAAAAAGCCAAATAACTCAAATTTCAACTCTAGAGGGCTCAGCATGTTAGATTTATGTGAAATCTACATTTAAAACAAAGATGGCTTGTTTTAAATGTAGAAGCCTCTTTTCTCTAAAAGAATCTGGCGGCGTCACTTAGATTTGTTAAGATGTGTAATTCAATCAAACACACTTTTGGTGTTTAAGATTACCTTTATATACAAAGGTAATCAAGAATAGAGCTGTAA
Organism: Brachyrhaphis terrabensis; assembly: GCA_903067065.1. NCBI lineage: Eukaryota > Metazoa > Chordata > Actinopteri > Cyprinodontiformes > Poeciliidae > Brachyrhaphis > Brachyrhaphis terrabensis. The sequence continues at coordinate 9,981 of CAEGAG010167940.1, read as the reverse complement.
CAAAGCTAAAGTTTGGTCTAAACTGGGACATCCCAGCAATAAAATAATATGATTAAGCTGCCAATGCCAGTGCTGTATTGGCTGAGGGAGCCTGGTTGCTTGACCAAAAACTACATGTCTGGTCAAACTGGTCCCTCTTCTCTGCATCAGATAAAGAGGTCACACCTCGTTGTAATGAATGACACCAAATACCTTTTCAAGTTTTTATGAAAGGAAATAGACTAAAGGACTTATTGTGACATAATTTTACAACTTTAAAAGTCACAAAACAATTGGACTGAGTCTACTTCCTTCATTAATGAGTAACATGTAAAATCGATGAAATCAAGACTGTTATCCTACTATTACATCTGACCCACCCTCACAGTATGTACTAAGCATACTAAAAGAATGCTTAGTACATTATTTTAGTACTAAGTCACACTATTGTTGTAACACGTGCCGAATGTGGCTTGGCAATAAGCTGAAAAAGATGCTGCTTAGATGGCAGCATATGTTGCTCCAAAACTTGTGTGTACCTTTCAGCATTGATGCAAGTTAGACATACAATAGGCACTAACACACACCCCAGACCATCACATGTGCTGGCTTTTGAACTTTGCACTAACAATCCTGACAGTCCTTCTGCAGATTTCTCCAGATTCTCTAAATTTTTTGATGATATCACAGGATGTATACAATGCAATCCCTGAATTCCTTGCAATTATATGTTGAGAAACATTGTGAACTGTTTGACTATTTGTTCACACAGGTGTTCACAAAGTGGTGACCTTTGCCACAGCCTTTCTGGTGAATGACTGAGCCTTTAAGGGATGCTCCCTTTATACCCAATCATGACACTCACCAGTTTTTAATTAACAGAGTCACCTGTGAAATGTCCCAAACAAATGTTTTTATCAATTCCTCAACTCTTTCATGTTTGTACCAAGATACTTCCTGAAACAATTTATGTTAAAAAAATAGCTAACATGTCATATAATGGAATAAAATATTAAGTAAATCATTTACATTTCAACAGCAGACTGAGTTCAGAGGCATTGTAAAAAATGATAAGATGTTATATGACAATAAAATTGCATTAACTGAGTCAAGTCTTTAAATAAATCATGCATCATAAAACATTTCTCCAAGGCCATAAGGAAACACAATGTGTGTTTGAAATTGGCCTAAAATCAACCAGAAAGTTGAAGTATTATGGTTAAAATATCCATATTTAACCAAAGAAATATGACTTAAAACATAATAAGAGTTTTTCTTTTTCTGTGTCCAAGTGAACTAAACAAATAAGGGAAAGAGGTGTTTAAATTATTACTGACCAAGGTGCATTATAAATATGAAGTAACTGGGAGAAGTAAAAAATCATGGGCAGATAAAATGTGTAAGATTAAAAAATTGCTTTATTTGGTACTGACACAAGTTGAAGACATTTCCTGCAGGGAGAAATATGCATTTCCTAAGTACTCTTTTGGTACATTTCTCAGAAACTGACTTAAATTTTTGAAAATTTTGCTGGAGTTCTCCATGCACTCTTAATCTTCAGTCTTTCCATGAATTTTCATTTGGAGTCAATTTGCATAACAGGGATTATCTGTAAACTTTGTTTCCATCTCTTCTTTTCTACCTCTTTTTTGCCCATATGGGTCACTTACAAGCAAAAAAAACATTGAATTATGGTCACATATGTCTTCCATCCATACCTATCCATATATCCCAGTTCAACATTAACTAACAATGTAAATTCAAACATGGACCTGCATTTCTATTTAGTCTTGATACTTTTCATTAAGGAGCATTACCAACATTGTCAGCCTTACAAAGAGTACAAAATGTTCAGGGTGTGGCACCATGAGCAATTCCCATTGCTGATAAAACGGCCATTTCCAAAAAAGTGAGCTGATGACCCTGACCTCTTTTTTTCAGACCATCAATTAGAACATTTTCCTTTCTATTTCAGATGAAGTCATATAGTTTTACAACTTCAGCTTAAGTTTCTCTTCTTCTTTGATTAATAAGTAATCACTTCGATGGACCTATAAATTCTCACTCTGTCCACAGACTTTTAGTTTCTTCTTTAAGGAAAGCAATACTGCAGACTAAGACCGCTACAACAATAAGTTTTTTTTTTCATCAGAAGAAAGTGTTTTCTTCTCAGGAGGTTTGTGCTGTGCATTTTTCAAAAATGGAAGTGCCCTGGACAATATTTCTAATTCTACTTTTACAAATTTTGACGAGAACCACTTCAGGTAAAATTTAGATTTTTTTTTCTCCATCTTGGATTTAAAACACAAATAGGTTGCAGATCAAGTCAAAAATAAAGATATGTAAAAAAAAATCTATGGAAAATTAATTCTAGCTGGTGGAGTGTTTCACCTAATAACATCTACATACATCTAAATAACCTCCTACTTTGTTTTTTTGCAGCAACACTGGTCACCAGCTGTGATTCTTGCCATGGTGAAGCCTCCTGCTGGGAGTCCAGAGAACGAGGCGACTCTTTCGCCAAAAGTACCTTCTCTTGTGTTTGTAGAGATGGTTTTCTTGGTGATGGTCTGACCTGCTATGATAGAAATCTCTGCAACAGCTCTTCCTGTTGTGAGCGAGGTTATCGATGGTCTCCAGACCTCGGCTGTGTTGACGTTGATGAGTGCTCTCAACAGAGCTCCCCGTGCCCAGCGCATCAGATTTGTTCCAACAGACCAGGGTCCTATGAATGCCTGCAGGCTTCCTCCAACAGCAGATCGGGTGTCTTTGAGGGAGCGCTCCGACTGGCCAATGGAGGACGCTACTGCTCCGGCAGAGTGGAAATCTTTCATGATGGACAGTGGGGGACAGTGTGTGATGACATCTGGGACAACATTAATGGTCAGGTGGTGTGTCGACAGGTGGGCTGCGGAAGAGTCATTTCAGCAACATCAAGTGCACATTTTGGACAGGGAACTGGGCCCATATGGCTGGATAACGTGAGGTGCGCAGGAAATGAATCGCAGCTATCAGAATGTCAACATCTAGGGTTTGGAAATCATAACTGTGGTCATGGAGAGGATGCTGGTGTTGTCTGCGAAGGTAAAACCATACACAATTTTTGCATGTATTAATTCTTATGTTGTGCATTTCCAATACTTTTCTGCATAATCACAACAATTCACATTGTTTTATCAAAAGAATCCCTTACTTATCCTGTTTGTCACAAATTCAACAGAGTAAGTGAATTTTTATATTAGTCAATGTTATGGAAAATGTTATTTTCCTTCTGTTTTTCAGAAGTCAAAGAGATCCCTGTGCAGCTTACTTGTGGCCAAGATAAACTCCAAGTAGGACTGAATCTCAATAGCACGCAGTTTATTGGTTTGGATCCATTCTCTGGCCACTTTGCTGCTCGCAACTGCTCAAGGTTCAGAGTTCAAGGGAATGTTGTGTGGTACGAGGTGGAGGCTCGATCCAGTGCCTGCGGAAATATAGTGACGGTAAAAATCGTTCTTTTTTTCCTGTGTGTGTTGGATTCTTATCTCGTCACTATCACACTTTCCAGTCAAAGTGTGATACTTGGAAACCATTATCTGTGTTATCTTGTTGGGTCACTAGTGGAAAACTAGGTCAGATTACTCATGCAACTTCAATTAACCGGGCCAATAAACCAGTCATTCTTTATTCTTGTGTTAGTGAAGAATGATCCAATATGATGTTTATTTATGCCACATTAAAAATTTATATCATATACCATTTTTGTAGACAAAGTAATAAAGAAACGGCCGTGTCATGAAGGCCTTGCTGATTGCTCATTGCTAAAGATTACAGCAACTTAAAAGTAAAACTAAAAACAAATGGATAAAAGAAATATTAAGTTGTTCAGAAATGGCGAAAGATAATAAGGCAGAAAATGCATTTAGATTGTCAAAAGGTAAGCTCTACTTCAGTGGTGTCCAAAGTTGGTCCTCGAGGGCTGCATGTTCTAGTTCTGTTCCTGGTTATAGCCATCTCTAATGAGCCACCAAATGATAGCTCGTTAGAAGGCCTAAGAAGAACATTGACATGCTGAGGAGTTTGTTACTACCACCAGGGAGAGAACTGAAGCATGCAGGATGCCGGCCCTCGAGGACCAACTTTGGACACCACTGCTCTACTTCATACAGTCTTTTCATTTCTGGAAAAAAAAGTTACTTTACATAACTTACCATTGTGTTTTGACAGACTTAAAAGATAATTTCTGTAAATTTCTTTGAAATTACCAGACGCTTTCAATTACTTTATTGAGACTTAGCAGGTACTTTCCTGGAATTACCATGTGCATACCAGGTACTTCCATGATTATTTTTTCTGCAAAGCACATTCCAAGTTCCAAAACTTTCTGGCAATACAAGATATTTGGAGGAATTTCTAATAATAGCTCCAGAAAGCACTTAGGGCCATTCAAGAAATGGCCCTAAGTGTAATTTCTGGAATTGCCCTTCTGGTAAATTACATGTTACCAGAAGGGCTGACACGTTACCCTTCTGATAACATGTAAGCCAGTACTCAGATGTTACCAGGAGGTAACATCTAAGTACTGGATGCTGTATGTAGTGGAACTTGACAGTAAATAACAAGTTCAGCTAAGTAGATACAAAGAATGTTAACGTTTTCATGCATAGAGATTGCAAAAGAAGTTGTTTGGGTGTTGTGGTGGCACAGGATGGCCATACACGGAGGCCTCAGTGACCCAGCAATCACAGGTTCAAGACACAGCCCGATGACCTTTGCTGCATATCTTTTCCCTCTCTCCCACCACACTTTCCTGTCTGACACCTGTCATTTTCTTGTCTTTCAGATCAACAGTACACATGCCATCTTTGGGAACAATTTATTTCTCTACTCAGCAAACAATGAATCCTTCCTCCTTCCCAAGAGATTTCCGTTCTCCTGTTCCTATCCTTTGGAAACTGACACCAGTCTGAATGTGGCTGTAAGACCAACTTTAGAGTAAGTTGTCCTCTCTGATCAATATAACTGAGCTGGTAGATTCTGTGGGGAGAGTCTATCTCTTGAATTAACAAAATGCATTTCCACAAGCCTTTGACCACAAATTAGTGTTAGTTCATCCATATCCTCCACAATTTCCCAGATCTCCTCTGCATCATTGTTGCAATATATCAGTGAGGTTGATAGATTGCGTTCTAATCACAAGAAGATTTTCAAACAATTTAAAATAACACAAAAACAGGATTAAAACAAATATTGGCAAATAAATTTCTAGACTGCTTGATAAAGATGGTTGTTGCCTTGGCAGGTGGGAACGAGGTATTTCAGGTACAGGTGCCAAGGTCAGAGCCTCCATGTCTCTGTTCCTGGACTCCAGCTACAATGACACTTACCCAGCAGGCCAGGTCACCCTGCCAGTGGGCTCGCCGTTGTACGTCGGCGTTTCTGTGGAGGAAATGGACTCAAACTTGGCGGTTGTTCTGGAGAACTGCTTTGCTACTCACACGTCAAACCCTGAAGACCCCATACGATACCCCCTCATTGAGAACAAGTATGTGCTCCTCCTCAGCCTCAGTAAACACTGTTTGCTGTAAAGTGACGGGTTAAAACTTTTATGTTTTCCTCCATTATCCCTTATAGATGCTCCACGGATCGCCGTCAGGTGTCAGTGGTTCAGAGCGGCTCCTCCCTCCAGGCTCGTTTCACTGCTCTGTTGTTCCTGCTGGGGGAAGAATATCGAGACATTTATCTTCACTGTAGCCTGAGCCTGTGTGACCAGAGACGCTCCAACTGTGTCCCGGTGAGCAGAGACTTAAAATTAAACACAACATGCCAGCTTTATCAAAGTGGAGATAAAGACTTTTTTTTTTTTTTTTAACTAATTGCAGAAACGATAATCCTTTTACATTTCATTATTTCTCATTTTCAATCTGAAACAAACTTCTTGGTTGACTGAAAATATTTCCTAATCTCAACCTGCCAGGATGTGAATTATTTGGGGATTAATTAACTGAACATACTTTATTTCATCAGCAGTTTATGATTCATGACGAATAAATAAATTAATTGGTTTACTTTTTACTTTTCACAGGTTTGTCGAAGTAGGAAGATGCGTTCTGTTTCAAGCCTTACTGCATTGAAGCCCATCACCACTGGACCAATAGTCTGTAAGTTTAACTACCAGGTATTTTATCATAATTAATAACAAGGAATCAATTATCATGTTTCTTCTTTTTTCTGCTTATTTGCAGGGCACAAATGAAGAAATAACAAGCTTTTTTCCTTGAAACATGACACTTATGTAAAGTAATCAGACCAGTTGAAAATGTGGCGTTTAATTGATAATTAATTGATTTTTGGGGGAAATTGCTGTTACTGAAATTAAACTGAAATGAATTACATGATATTTGTATTTTATTGTCAAATGTAATTGTATTTCTATCTTTTACCGATATGCGATGCTGTAATTATTGTGAAGTACTGTGGTCATGTGGGGTTGTTGTAAATCTCGGGGTCTGGAGTTTATGGAGTGAAACAGTAGTGATTGGTGGTTCATAGATGATGAGCCGTTTATTAGAAGTGGTCAGGAGAGCGCACTAGCATGAAGGCACCGGTGGAGATGAGTCAGGTAGTAATGTTTAGCATGTAAACCACAACCTATATTTTATAAGTAGGTGCTAAGTAAATAAACGTTGTGGTTAAACCAGTTTGGAGATTTGCTATATCTTCCACAAGATCCCAGAGGCCAGAGTGGGCGACGTGGTCCTGGACCTGGTTTGTCTTGCTCTGCTGATCATGGTGATGTTCATCAAGTCACATCCGGGCTCTGACCATGGATCATCAGTCTACTCCAGATTCCCATGGACAGTCTACTACCTGCACTCTTTTACTACTAAGACACACTGTTGTAAAACGTGCAGAATGTGGCAAAAACGACTCAGCTTAGATGACAGCATATATTCTTCCTTAAACTGTTTGTACTTTTCAGCAATGATGGTGTTTTCACATATACTCAAATTACCCATGCCATGGGCTCTAACACACCATCACATATGCTGGCTTTTGAACTTTGTGCCGATGACAATCTAGACAGTCCTTTTCACTTTGGTAGAGTTAGGATTAGGGTTAGGGGTTAGTTAATATGCTTCATTCACTTGTTATAAAAATGCCATATGTATACATATACATGTAATAAATTTGACTTAGTAATTTGGGCCTCTGTCTCTTTAAAAACTCCAGTTCTTTCTGAAACTCCACATTCAAGCAGCCATCACAACTTGGCTCCTCTATTAACCCTTTAACAATGATTTCACCAGAGTTGGACTGAGAAGTATCTCTTATAATGAGCTCAGCAGATGAGCAGTTCCACCAGCTGTTTGCTAAATGCTGCTTGCTCTGCTAATAATAATAAATTATGAATAACAATAATAATCATACACACAGACACTACATTGTCTATACCCAACCACCAACACCATTCAGGGTCCCAATAATGTTTTGTATGGAAGTGCCTTGTACTACAACTGTTACAACCGAGATGCTGTTTGTCGATTCAACCTCACCAGCAAAAGTGTGACCAGCATTCAACTACCAAAAGGAACCAGGTTAGATAATGTTGCTAAATATTTTAACAAGAACATTTGATGTGCTGGTTCTGTTTGAGTCATCACAACAGTCTTAGTGTTGTTCTTTTTTTATTTTTAAATTGTTAGTATTATGCCTGTCTTGGGTCTGCTAGGTATAACTCCAAGAGTAATTTCTGCCACCTTGAAGACTGCTACCTCTACACTGACCTGGACCTGGCCACTGATGAGTCAGGCGTTTGGGTTGTCTACACCACCACCGAGGCATTAGGCAATCTGGTTCTGACCAAGGTGGAGGAGACTGAGCCGCCGACGCTCGGTAAAACATGGCACACTTCAGTCTACAAGAGAAGTGTGACCAACACCTTCATGGCCTGCGGCGTCCTCTACGCAACACGTTACATCGACGCAAATGTGGAGGAGGTGTTTTATTCTTTTGACACCACAACAGGGATGGAGAACTTCAAAGTGAGCATCTTCATAAACAAGGTGTCTCCTAACATTTTCTCCTTGAACTACAACCCAGTGGACCAGATGCTGTACGCATACAGTAATGCTAAAATGGTCTCCTACAAGGCTTTGTTTGGGTACTCTGATCGTTATTTTTCATAGGAGTGACAATTAATGGTGTTTATAGGGTTTGAAATTTCTCAAGTTGCTTTTCTGCTCCAATGTTAAATCAGATTTTCTAGCTGTTTATTTAGTGATCATTCAAAATGTTATGACTAATTTACCATAATTTCCGGACTATAAGCCACGACTTTTGTCACACGCTTTCAACCCTGCGGCTTATTTATGCATTTTTTCTAACGGCCGTCAGGAGCGCTTGAGCAGAAAAGAGACAGGTGGAATGTATGTGTGGAGGAAGACACAAGTTTAATGTAACTTAACACGTTTCAATACACAGGAGGAAGATGAAGACGGCTCTCAGTGACTTTTACCAGTATGTTTTTTTTTAACCAGCCCTGTTAGTGCTGTGCTACCGTATTGTTGCTGTGTTAGTGCCGCATCACAGGCTCTGTTCGGAAAGAAAAGCTAAGGTATATTACTAAAACTTTGAAAACTCTTTCTGTGTACAATCTGTATGTAGGCACATGCGGCTTATAGACAGGTGCGGCTTATGTATGTACAAAATGATTATTTTTTTTTAAAACGTACTTGGTGCGGCTTATAATCAGGTGTGCTCTATAGTCCGGAATTTGCGGTAAATTTCCACCAAAAATCCAAACTTTTCTAAAAAAATTAATAAATACGTAGAAATTCCAGAGTTTAAAATTTGCAACATTTTCAGCTTCATGAGTTCAGAAAATTGCCAAGTGTTTCCATGAAAAGTTTTTCCTCTTTCAAATTTTGGACTTTTGGACCTCAGAAACTTCCAAGATTTTTTCTAGAAAATTTTTTAGATAAATTTGAACATTTCTGAGATAAATCTCCAAAGAAATCTGTTTTTCTCTTTCATTTTTTTTTTTTTTTTACTTTTGTAGCTCAGAAACTTCCAAGATTTTTTCTAGAAAATTCATCAGATTATTCTCAAAATTTCAGATTTATTTATTTTTTTTTATTTAGTCTTCCTTTATTTTTTATTTTTTTTACATGCAATGGCCCTAATAATGGAGACTGTCAGGATAATCTTGAATCTCTTGCCCTCAAATCGTTCTGTTCAGGTAAGTATTGAGTGAATCTGTTTTTTTTTTGTTTTGTTTTTTAAGAGTTTCTCCTACAACAATGAGAGCTACAAGCTGTTGCTTCAGTGCAACGCCATGCAAAGTATCTTAACCAATGCCCAAGCATGTTTGGCGATACAAAGCGTTTACTGCTGCCTGACTTGAGGCAGAGCAAGAAGTGTGAATTTGAATGCATCACACTCTTTATGGTGTTAACACCTTGACACTAAGCATGTTTCTAGAACTGTTTATTTAGCTTCTAACACCCAGAGTACACACACAACTCACTAAAAGATGGGACAAAAAAATCCAATGGAAGAGTATTCATACATTTTACAAGTGCAAAAGGTAAAAAAGTGTAAAACCACATTTTTTGCACTCTTTTAAATTTTTTTATTTAGTTTTCAAGTCAAGTTTATTTGTGTAGCACATTTTAGCAACAAGGCAGCTCAATCAAAACACTATCCACTATAAGAACATAGAGTCATCAATTATGAAACAAGCCGTAAACGTTACACTTTGTCAAATACTATCATCAATGCACATCAAATATGTTGATCAATGCTCCATTCACTACTAATCAAAGATAACTCTAACAGGTGGGTTTTTAGTCTTGATTTATAGGAACTCGAGAGTTTCAGCAGTTTTGCAGTTTCTTGGAAGTTTCTTCCAGATTTATGGCACTTAGAAGCTGAATGTTGCTCCTTTCTTATGTGGTGGACAAACACAAACATTAACTTGTAGGAGCGGGGATAAAGATCTTCCACTGTAAAAACACT